>JASAMV010002279.1:0-175859 GCA_030248065.1 Rhynchonema sp. JSB1_4
AATCATACCATATTGCATTACAGCCCTGATCGGTCGATCGCGCAGTGTGTCACACGAGACCACCAGTCTGCATTCTGTGACGTCATCAAGTGTGAAACATCACCGAGCTCAATGGCAAAACAACGGTGTCAACAACAACAATGTGTCAGGCAAAGACAGACAGTTTGAACATTTGAATGAGGAAAACAATCATCATGTTCAAAATGGACAACAGCTTAGTGATAGGTAGGTCGAAGTTGGAGTACGGGTGAAACAGAGGTGCCAAAGAATATTCATAAAACGGCAGGGTGAATACAGACGCGTTCCTATGTTTTTAGATTGTGTAAGCGACCCTATTTGTCCCCGAGTAAATTTAATGTCAATACAGTCTACCCTCTCTATGGTGAACAATTTTAGTCAGCACAATTAGAGGTACAGGCCGGTCTGGTTTGGTCTACCGCTTATTTTTCATGCCCTGAACATCCTACATACGGTGACTGAAAATTCCGTGGTTAGTGATCATGTCATTACAGGGAAAACGTCAAATGCACTCAAGTGAACCATTACCCAACATATTCACATTGTTGCAGTGGGTTCAGTTGTGCTCATATTGAGTCCCAAACATCGCGTGTGGCCAGCAGTGGCGTGCAGTCTACCAGCTCATCACCTGATTTCACAAATGCACACAACGGAAAACAAGTGTCCAGGCAAAGGTGATGCTTAACCACTTTCACAACCTGTGTTGTGTTGTAGCCATCTATGGGTAGTTCGGGTTTGAAAGTACTGCTTTTCCACGAATTTCATAAATAAGGTTTGGCTGATGTTTCAGAAATGGAAACAACGGTCACACGGCCGATTCAGAGTCGTCAAGTTTGGATAGTATGGAGCTGGAGCACGACTCTGACACTGGAATGGTATGTTTTCTCTTCCCATTTCTTGTAAAAATACAAATCAAGAGAAAGTCATCGTCATTCATTACGACTTTCAGGAGAGCATGTCAAGTGCGGAGGCCGCTGGCAACACGAAACAATCGCACATACTGCCCTGTTACTCGGAAGATGGGGATAACTGTGATCATACGAATGAAGCCGAAGGTGCTGAATGTTTTTCAAAACAAAATCTTTTTATAATTTTATGGTACAATACCTGCGCATGATCGGTGAGAAACGCAATTTATGATTTTCCAGAATATCGCAAGCTCGAACACCTGATCGGCGAAATGTCGAAGCTGAAATGCGAAAAGAACGATCTCTATCGGCAGAATGCGGTTGGTTTTTACATTTTTTTGTAAACTTTCCTGAAAGATACTGAAGATCCCCATTTCAGACCTGTAAAACCGACATCAAGAAGTTGAAAGATCGCGAGAATCAGTTATCGACCGACCTGCAAGCTGCAAATGATGAAATAATTCGATTAAAGTTGATGCTAAGTCGCCGATCCACTGCCAGCTCACACCCACACGTGCACAGAAAGCCGATGTTGCTTGAAACATCGCAGGATTGTCAAGTATAGTGCTGCACTTCACTCCCAAACTTCGTCGCATTTATTACACTACATTTTATTTGTTGTTTTTGTATGCGTGTACATAAACAGATTTATTATCATTTGATGAGGGTACCGTTTAGTCGCTGATACGCTTATTGTGATCCGGCTATTTTCTTTTTTATTTTATTTTTGTGCGCGCGACCTTTCTGTTTGGTGGACTGCGAGTTGCTTGTTTGTTTGAAGCGATTCATTCTGCCGTCGCAAACTGCTATATGTAAATCCATCCAAATGTATGCATTGTTGTGACTCAAATGTGCAAATATCGTGACATGGATATTCTTTGTAACATATTTTTGTACTTATCTTGTTCCCAGAGAAGGCACTTTTACCAACAAAACTATTTCCTCTCGAGAAAACTGTGAATTCAAGAATTTTCGAAAAAAGTATAAATTGCTGAAATTTCATTTGTATTCAGGATTTCAGTGCTTTTTACCACGTGTTATCATACAGTTGCATGCGAACCCCCACAACTAACGGTATCAATAAAGGATGATCATGTAAGTTAAATATGAATTTCGCTAATGGACTTTTTCGATTTGCACTGTGTTTTATTCTCGAATTCACAGTTTTCTCGAGAGGAAAAACAACAATAGCTCCTGAAAATCCTGCCTGACTGAAAATCGAGGAGCTTTTCACACAAAAAAAGAGTATCAGTTTCAAATTTCTCTCGTATGAAAAAAATAAAAACAAAAAATAAACAAACGGCACACACCACAGCAAAACTCTTATAATAATAATAATAATAATATTAAATTATAGGAACCAGTATATAAAAGACAGCGAAAAGTAAGTGTACGTACAGTTTTATGTACATGTGATAATAAAAGTCCATTTGAAGATTTAGATTACACACTCGTATAAGTCGATCGAGATAGGTGGCGGTGGAGAAATGAGAAACGTGTCTTGAGAGAAAAAGCTTGGGACAAGAAAAATTCACACATTTGAAAAATAATGATTTTGCTGTAATGCCTGCTTCTGTACTTTATGCAGCACCGGTATTGGGGGCGCAAGTTGCTGTCACTAAAAGGACTTGTCAAATTTCATTCAAGGTTGCAAGACGAAAAAACGGAGAAACTTCAAGCAAAAAAGATAAATACAAAGCAGAGCGCAAATAAAATACACCGAAAAACACAGAGAAATAATTTCAATTTGCAATAAAAGAATTACAATTTATTACTTATTCACAACAAAAGCAAACGCGCAGCGTTCAAATTCTCATCAATATATTATAATAAAAAAATAATCGAAAGCAAGAGAAAAGAAAGCGAAGACACCTCTACTGTACAAAACGGGTGTGAAACGCGGGACAACATCAAAACCTCTCGGTCTTGAAAAATATATACAAACGCCGCAGCCAGTCAGCCGAACAGAGTATAATTATCAACAATTTTCAGTAATTGTCTGCTATTATGAAAATATAAATACTGGAATCTGCATTTGTTGTCGCTAGAGCGGAGAAAGGACAGAGAGAATTGCAACAATAGTTCATACATTGGGAAGATTAGCGGCCCCTTGATTGAAACGCGCGATCACGACAGAGTTTTGGTCACACATAAAAATTATGATTGATCGATTAGAACACTCAGTTGAGTTATATAAATGGATCTTGACCAGAAGCATAGCTGGCAAGTTTCCTCGACAAAATCAGGATTTGAGATCAACCTCTCCAGTGCCGAGCACTCCTAATCAATCAATCGAGAATTCACACGCATCACCGTTCGCTGCTGGCCTCCGACCGATTACTGGTTCCCGAGCTGGGCCTCTTCGTTTCGGTGGTATACCTTTTCGCAGTGAGGTATTCGAACCCTTGCATTGTCCACACCACCGCACGCGATCTGACCGTTTCGTGTCCCTGGCCACGCATCCACTGTTCATGCAACTGGGTTAATTCCTCGGCTGCCCGTTCTGTTTCGTCACTGTTATGGCACAACTCGGTCCACCTTCGTTCGTGCCATTTGCTGAATCGGGCGCGACGCCGGGCCGCGGTTGATCGGTGCTTCTGCAGTTGTGGATAATATGCTTTCGGCTGTTTTCGCGCACCAGATGACATGACCATGCTCGTCGCCAAAAACGACCACGAGACTACATTCAATAATATCTACTCCGTCGTCCGCGAAGAGCGTAACAATACGTTCCGACCTCATAATTTCTGAATTGTAACGAAAAAAAGTGCGATAGTGTGGTTTAAACCTATCGTTTGTTCGCAACTTTTTACTTGTTTTCATTTTCGCACAAGATAACTACCATCGCAGCAAGCAAACCAGATTCGCATCGCATACTAATGAGGAGCGAGAAACATTTTGAGGCATAAATCACAACCCGCCTTGCAAATTATCTTGTAAAACTCAGTCCGAAACACAAAAATGGTTTTTCTTTTCAAACCGACCTCTTTCGCCTTGCCAGGTGCGCGATGCCTGCGCATGACAAACGCCGAATTCTTGACAAATCCCAGTCTCGCACCGGTAGCGGTGTCCACCACCATTTGCAACGAATCGTCACTTAATAGTGTTGTCGTGGTATCCCGCCCCGGCTCAGACATGGACCTGGCACTAGTGGTCGGCTTTTGATCGTTTTGTTCATCGGGTGTCTCGTTTTTGACAAAGTTGTTGTCGCCAGGGGAGGATTTTTCTGATTTCTTGCTGCCCTTCTTCTCCGGCGTTGACTGAATGCTGCTGGTGCTGGGTTTGATGTCCGGCTGTTCATTACGACACGCCCGCACGTGGCTAATGTTTCTGGAGAATATGTACGTGGTGCAAATTTTATCTCCAAATGCTGCTAGATGCACAACGTATGCAAACGTTTTGTGGAAAGGCGATTCGTAAGAAGCTCCGATTGAAGTACAATTGTACAAAAGACGGCCGTTCAACCAACCTGGCCATAAACCTCGGCCTGTTCCTGAGCGCCAGCGCCACTTCCTTGATTTGCTCTTCACTTTCTCTCGTATTGTCTAACAAATGCTCGAAATATTTCACGTAACACGTCACTTTTGCGTCATCGTCGTCCGCTGGAAACGATTCTGGGATTTTAGGAATCGAAGGATGAAGATTAGAATCGAAAGATTAGAATATTTGTCAGTCTATCCGGAACTTAGCGGCAGATTGTAGCAGACCACAACATCGTTCAAAAGTATTCACGTGAAAACGTTAAGAGTTTCGCCTGACTTCGGCGTAACCCGTCACGTGTATTTGTACGTGTAATTCATGAAAGAACAACAAAATTGGTTGGTGAATTGCAGCAGTTACTGAAGCAATTGTCGGTCAAGTGATCGCGCCGACGTCCGTTTTTAAAAAAATTGGTCAAAAATGTTTCTCTTAGTTCGTATAAAAATTTACGGTTTCGTGACTTAGCTCAGTAGTTATGGCATAATTCACGAAATGCAGAAATATAATGAAAGAGAAAATCATCCCATGTATAGTCTATTGATTAAATATCGACATAGTGTTGTAACCCCATGCAGGCAAATTTGGAGCGGGTTAGGTAAACACAAATGTTTCACCCTTGCCAACACAGGCTGTTGGATTAAACATCAGTCATTTTGGTTGGATGGCAGACCACGTGGTTTTATGTCATACAGAACCACTAATGTTGAATGCCAGCAGCCTGTGTTGGCAAGGGTGAAACATTTGTGTTTACCTAACCCGCTCCAAATTTGCCTGCATGGGGTTACAACACTATGTCGATATTTAATCAACAGACTATAATCATACCTTCATCTTCATCATCTTCTGGACTGTCCGTGTCCAGCAGTTCGAATGTCATTTCCGATGTGTCGTGCAGCTGAAAATAAATACCAAAAATATACCTCAGTTTTCTACCAAATGTGATTGAATTGTGCGGCATCATGGTTGCTGGTCGCCCACTTCGACTTCGTTGACAAGATTCCAAAAAGTTCACAAAAACAGTGTCTTAAATCAAGAAAAGCGGAAATCTTTGCCGAAAATTAGACAAAACCCCCAACCCCAACTTACCATATAAATCTTGAAACAATTCTGATCGACCATCAGCGTTTCAGCACATTGTTGATAGTCGTTCTCAGCTTCAGCCCTCAACACCGTGTTGTACGGCTCGCAGCCCCCATCCACCGTACGGGTAAACTTGTCGTACGCAGCCAGACACGACTGGTTGAGTTCGTCGGACACGATCGTTTGCAACTGCAAATGTTTGGGGGGAATAACGGCGTTTTTCTTCACGAATTCACTGACGCGAGCAAGCAATTTCAAAAAACTATCAATCACATATTCATTTGACAGCGAAACATTCCCGAGCCTGCCATGTGCTGCAAAAAGACTGCAGAGCTGCAAAATCAATGCACAGTCAAATGTTGTCACACATCTTCAAAGTAATATTGTCACAGGAAATAGTGACAAAACAATAATTTAGTGTTGGGATCAATCCGCAATGAATAATACCCCGTAAGCTGGGCTGGATACTAATCTTGTCATTCTGCTTGATAGTTGGTAGTGATCATCATCAAAGCTGTCCCCAGCACGTTACTTTGACAAGATAATTATTGCAGCAGTCGCCAAATTGCTCCATGCAAAAGACCAAAAAAAACAACGCGCAGTCCAACCTGTTTGACCATAGTGGGAATGAATCTGTCCATTGTGAACGCGAGGAATGCCTTGATCGTGAACATCTCTCTGAGTTCGTCCTCGAACTGGCTCGGATCAATTTGGCCATCCAACAGATTCTTGATTGATTGCAACAAATGCGAATAGCACTTCTCCGGCAGCACTGATGCTGCAAAGAAATTATTACTCTGATTACATTATACGCTCTGATCACCTTAAAATTGGTTGTCGCATCAGAGGAACTGATCTGAGTTCAAATAGCGCAAAAGTTGTTCCGCACATTATACACAGTGCCTTACGCAAATAACCTGAAGGGGTATCCAAAAAGGTGCTCTCAAATCAAAACGAAACAAAGCACCCGAACCAAAACGAAATGTTTTGATGGTGGCGCATGCCGAGGTCCCGGGCATCGGCTCTAATTATTGTTTATCAGTTGGAATTTTAATGAAAAAAATCACGCGCTTCAAAAACGTATCGACCAACATTTTCTGGCGCATTTCAGCGCTTCACTGGCGGGCAGCGCGCTGCTGGGCCGTTTATTGTTCATCTCTTTGTCCTTCAAATTGTTGAACATCATTGTGTTATTGTTGTCGCTGTACAGACCTGCAGCAACATGATGGTGGTTGGTGCAAAAAAATTACAAATGGCACTTGTGACGTGACAATTCTTAGCTAATTGTTAGATTAGCTACGACCAGACCCGTGCAATACTCGCAGGAGGGGGAGGGGGCAAAATCCCCCTTAATATTTATGATCAGCGCCATCGATTGCCCCTAATCACACACTTTCAAACAATTCGGGTCGATAAATGTTGATCCCCAACAATTTCCCCTCGATCCATCCTGTACTGAATTTTGGGAGCACGAGTGTTGCACATGTCCGGTTACGACTGCATCAGGGAGCACTGCGACAGGCAGCTGCGACTTCTAAACCGAACGACTAAGATGTTGAGGCTACACCAGAACCCAATTGGAAGCATTATGCGAGCTACTCATCTTCTCGCACAAGATAGCACAAGAATAAATGTTTCCACAGTCAGAAATGAAAACGTCGAAGTTGCTTTTAGAGCTTGCCCAGGGGTGCACAAAGTAACTACTCTAACTCTATTATTAAGTCAGAAAATAAAACGAAAAGCTGATGAAAACCCTCAAAACGTCTGCACGTACCAGTGGTATGCTGTTGTTGATGCGCGTAGCGCTTCAATTGACACAGCCGATCACAGAGTATCTGATGTAGACGCAAGAACACATACCATGAGTTCGTGCCGAATAACAGCGAATAGTGATTGTACGACTGGAACAACACAAAACAATATTGCGTCAGAATTATCGGAAACTGTGTCAGCTTGTATCTTTTATGAAAGCATTTTGATGACAAGATAAACGCCAACCATTTTTGATTGTCCAGACGGCGGCCTCGAGGTGGAAGCCTTCTGTTCCGTGCTGTTCTCCTTCTTCGTTCCTCCACCGCTGTTTTCTCTTTTATTCATTGCCGCACGCTTCGTGCGTTTCATCGCTTCTTCTTTGTCCGATTGATCGGTTCGATCTGATAAGATTCAGAAGACCTTTACATTATAAAAACGAAAGAAAATTTTCAGTAAATAAATTCCTCCACTCACCATCGGTGGAGGAAGACGGGTCGTCGTCATCATCAGACAGTTGTTCACGATCCAATCCGAACAAGTCCGGCAACATTTGTCGAATGATGCGCTTGATTTTCGATTTCTCTTCTTTTTGCATTCCTGAAAAATATATTATTGACGTTGTTCAGTTTTGACTAAATTTACATACCATGGCACCTAAAAATGGAACCCGGCACCGAGATTTTTTGAGTTTAGGAACGCCTTCCTGGCACCTGGGTCTCATTTGAACAAAAAGCTAGCGGAGCAGCATGATACAAACGTCCTAGTTATCAACGAGGGAAACATCAGCCATCAATCAGACCAGCTGCACATCCCTGTTGAACTTCCATAATAACAATGAACTCTCGCTGTAATGAACGGCTCTTTCGTCCCAAATTTTGTTTCGATGTGTATCAGCACCCCATTAGAATGAATCATTGACAAAACAAGAGTCATAATGAGGTGATGACGGCCGCAAATGCCCGTCCCATTTCTCAAAACAAGGGGTTGACTGTGACCAATCTCACCTCAGTGACTCTCGAAGTTACAGAAAAAACCCTAAACGAATAAAGAAACCTACCGGTCTGTCGTCTGACATGATGAATCAACAAATCTGCAACATCATAGATCAACTGTTGATCAGCGGGATATCTGAATTGCAAATGGGGTCCGTTGATTGATTCGGCGTCCTCCGTCGTTTGTTCGAGCCGCTCGCGACGCTGCAACGACAAACACACTGAGAAAAGAACTGGCATCAGCGACAGAAATGTTTGCGATGTTCGATATAGAATTGCGGAAATTAATCGCGCGCGTAGTTCGATGTGAAAAAGACATTAATATACCAGCCCAACAGAATGAAAAGAAAATGTTTTCCATATTCGATATGACAGAAACATCTGTTGCTTGTAAATTAGTGTCTCTCATTTTCCTTGCTTAAAAAATCTAACAAAACTAAAAATCGAGTAGATCACCTCATCGTAGAGCGTTTCGATTTGATTGAGTAACGCTTTAGATTTCAGCTGCTTTTGATCGTTTTGTTTGGAAGTTTGTCCCTGAGAACAACAGAACAAAGGTAAATCTGATATATTTCTGAACAAAAAAAACGATAAAATTCAACGAAACCTGATGATCAAGTGACTTGAGATAGTATTTATCGTTCTGCTCGCGCCATATTTGGTTGAAGTTCTTCTGCGCCTCGCGCCACTCGACGTCTTTCGACTTCAATCTGCAAGCAAACAACAGAAAATGTTGTCTGACATTCGGGAAAAATCAACACCCTAACAATATGAAGACAGAATCATATTCGGTGCAATACGATGGGGGCGGTTCACCAAGACAACAGGAGAGAACAAAAAGATTTCACTAACTTGTGATAGACTTGCATTACTAGTTTGCAGACTTAGTTTTATTGAATGGAAACGAGTACATCAGGACGATCGGGGGAGATAATGACAAAAAATGCTAACAAACATTCGGACTGAATCGAAAGAAGCAGCTGAGCCAAACTGATAAAAAGTTGCAACAGCGCACACCTTTTCAACACCAACGGCACAGCAACGGTGGGGTTCCGTTTGAGTCCGACAATGATATCCGCCGATTTCTCGCCGTAAATACGTCGCAACGCCCGTTCGAATATCGGCGCCGGCATACGACCGCCAAACGAATCGCCCATCTTCTCCATATCCTCCGGTGTCAGTTTCTTGATGCGTTTCTGCAACGCCTCGAGCACCAGAATCGCGGAGTAGTTGGTTTCGATCACGATGTCCAGCTGAATCATGCAAAATTCTTTGTAGTTTACGTTTGAACTTCATAATTGTTGTTGATATTCATTTTCTTTCGCCAGTATGAACTGAGCTGACGGTTATTGGTTCCCCTTTGTCTCGTTTATACAGGCGGGTAATCAGTATCACTTGAAATGGGAGAGCGAATGGAAAAAATGCTACATGATCTCACCAAAACACTTGGCGGTTCCCATTCCCAACAAATCCTAGCTCGACTGAAATAACTGAATTGATCTGGATCAAATGTCACTTACTTCAATCTGCTTTGTGCAGAAAAACAGAAATTATAGTGTTTCCTGTTTTTCTTGGTCCAAGGAAACGCGCGGGCCCGTGTTATAACTGAACTTCTAGTTGAGGTCGAGATTACAATTTCGATTAATCAGGCAGCTGGCAAAAACTTGTCAAAGTTTGCCTGTGGAATCTAACAACAATGTTTCACATGCTCGCTGTGAGCTTTGCACGTGTGCGCTGCCAGCATGTCAATGAAACATTTCACCATGTTTGCTGCTGAGTGTCGTGCTTGGATTAACAAGGACACATTCTTAATCTCTTTCATTGGTTTCTGAAATTTCGACCCCAAACTGGAGTTGAGTTATAACGTGGGGTAGCTTGTTTCCTTTGACTTGCATAAAAAGGAAACACTATACCTCAACGAACAAACCTCAAATCGCTCATCCTCCGTTCGATATATGAATTCCTCATACGTTGTCTTCTTTGATGACACACACCCGGTATCACCCTCTGACCAGGACGGGAATGACACCCAGATATCGTTTAGCACCTGCAATATTCAAAACGAAGTTTTGAAAAATAAAATTTGACAGAAAATTTTTGAACGCAAGAAGCTCGAAACCGGCGCATCAAAATATAAAAATCAGCGATACATACCTCTTTACACAGTTCCGTCCTGCCACTGCACACCGGTTGCTGGTAGGAGGCGGGCAGGGCTCGATAGCTAACACCGTGCTGCTTGCATGTCGTGTAATCTACGGGAAATTTTTCTTGTTTTCGAGAAATATTCCCATTTTCATCAAAAACCTAAAAACACTGTAACATTAACAAGCAACATAAAAAACAAATGCTCACCAATTTGCAACGCCAAGTCCGAGTTTATATGCTGTGCAGCTCGTTCCTCCACGTTTTTGTGCGTGATTATGTCCGAATATCCATTGCGCTCATCGCAACCCATGAAATCCTTCAGCCATTGAAGTAGATCGGCACGACGGCTGCAAGAATAGAACAGAATTTGACGATAAGCTCGAATACATTTTATGCATCCTGTTTCTCTGCTTTCCTTCACAGGCAGACCACACATAGTTACTTTTTATGAGTATGCTATGAAACATATACAGTATAAACTGCAGTGCTGTAAAACAATTCTACGCAATTCCAGCGAAAATCTTTTGGGAAACGGTGCTCAGTGCAGCAATAACATGGTAAATAGTACAGCAACGAAGAACAAGTCTCTAAAAACAACTAAAATTAGTCAATCAAACAAAAAAGACTCACGATAAAAACGGTTGGACCATATCGATGAGTTCCATTTTCGACACGAGATCCTGATTGTACAAGGCGAGACATCGCAGAAAGTTGTCGTAAACGACACGATCGTTGTTGCACGCGACACGACGTACTTTGTCGAAGAACTCGTACTCAACCATTGTGCCGAATTTGGCTGCGTCCGTTAGCGGTACGTCGTAGGATAACTCGACCAGACCGCGACGTGGAGATTTCTGCAAAGCATACACTTGAATATGATTCATCTTTGCGCTCTGGTAACAGCATTGGCATCTGGGACATTGGTTGACGATTATGTGCATGTGACCATCAGTGTTGTTCCTGGTCCGGAGGGGGAACAGGCGGCACCTCCACTTTTTTCGGAGGTCGAACAGACGTACCCCCTCAGGGGGGAGAGGGGAGAAGACCCATTTTTGAGGAAAAGTTATTTTCGACGTCGAAAATTTGACCTGTTTTTGCCGCTTTTTGAAAACAACTCAATAAAATCGCTACTTTGGCGATTTTTTTGGCAAAAATTGACGGAAAAATCAGCCATTTTAGGCCTAAAAACGCCTATTTTAGGCCTAAATTTCCCTATTTTAGGTAAAAATTGGGGGGGGGGCAGGCGTACCACGGAGCGGGAACAGACGTACCCGAGGGGAACCCCTCCCCCAGGACCGCAGGAACTACACTGGTGACCATTATTGACTCAGCGGCCGTCACTGCAACGGATTTACATGTGCCAAATATACGCCATTTTGACCGCTGCCCAAATTTGGCTCGGAAAAATATCAAAAGAACGGTTTTTTCCGAAAGTAAAACGTTTTTTTTCAGTAAATATAGTTTTCCGAAAAAATTGCAACTATAACAAGATGTACCATAGGGAAACATCCCGTCGCCCTTGACCAGGCCGAGTCCCAACTAACCCCTCCCGAATTATCCTTTGTTGCCCGTTTTCCACCTACATTCACCGGAGATCCAGGCCGTTTGATGACGCGCGGTGCTTCCTGACTTCGTGGCTCACCACCGGGTGGAATAATGGGCTGCGGTGATGCGGATACCTGTTTGTTGATGGGAAAGCTAAGTGTGACCTTTTTAGAAGTTGAGACATTGAGCAAGCTTTTATGCTGCTTGTGAAACACAATGAAATCTCTATCGGACCTTTTTTACACAGATCACATCAAACTTGTATCAAAACAAATAAAACGGAAATAGTCCGTGACTGAAATAAGCAGCACCCCAGCCCGAACGAACATGAGGTTCATCCTTGATGTTAGTGACATTCGCATTCATTGCTTGTGATGCTGATCCGTGACTGATGGATTGTGCAGGCAAACGCATTGGAGATTGCGATCCATTGATGGTCGCATGTGAATCAACACCGGATGTGGAGTTGTGCAACACGGCTGTAAATAGTATGGTAGAGTTTACAAATCTCCGATTTTTACGTGCCAGAAAGACGTTCTGTAACCCCAGATTTCAATTTTATGATGACCAAGTCCGTAGATCAGGAGGAACCGGAGAAACATTACGAAGAAATTAACGTTGGGCAAAAACGCAGCACAGTGTTAGGTATGAACGAGAAAATGTTTTAGAGCAGACAGATATTGATAGATAACAACAATGGCGCTTCTCGTTGAATCTTGGTTCGGGTTCAATGCCTGCCGTACACGACGACCACAAAAACCAAATTTCCAAGCTGACCATTATGTGCATTCTGCAAGTCGGTCACCCCCGATTGTGTGTTGGCTGTTTGATGGGGCAGCGCAGCAGCGAGGAACGTTGGCACATTCGACGTGGCATCGGGCAGAAACTGACTGAACTCGCGTAATAAGTCCGGCTCGGTAGCGAACAGACGCGCCACCGATTGGTAGACCTCGGACTCGGAAAGGGTCGGTTTGGCCGCTAGGTTCTGCAGGCAAAGCGGGGGTTGCATTGAGTTGTGGAATTAAAAAAATATGTAAGATTTATAGATAATGAATAAATTGAATCAAAATGAACAGATACGGACCGATTTCAAATCGCGCTGCTCCTTCTGATATGAGTGGAGAATCTCGAGAAACTGTTTGTACACTTCCGGATTATTTTGGAATCGATTCTGGAATGAATAAGAAAATAGTTTGGGTGTTTTTTTGATGATGTATGTACCAAGGTAAAGGCAAACTACACCAACACGAGCCCGATTTCGAAGGTGGTGTGTATTCAAAACGAATAGAAAGAGAAAATCATCATGCTCCACTTTGTATTCTTCAACGTGTAACATTTCCCAAATCAGCAGCCACGTCAGAATGTTTCACCATTCGGCCAGCTGCGAAATCGGGCTCGTGTTGGCGTAGTTTGCCTTTACATATTTCTTGTTTGAAATGTAGTGTCCACATGCTCATGAACATGAAATGTTTTGAAAACGCCACGCATATGGACGAAGCCAATTTGGTGAACAATGAGCAAACCAACATTCAAGCTTTTTTAAACGAAATAAACACCAAAATGTCACATTCTGCGTCTTCTGAAACATTATTCGAAGAGAATTTTCTCTCAGCAAAACGGATATTTTGATGATGATTCGTGGGTAGGCGCGGCGTGTGGAAACGGATGTTTTGAACCGTAAGTGACGGTGTCAGACACCGAAAAACCCGAACGCCAACACTTTTTTGTGTACTGGCAGACAAAAAATCCGTTTTTTTCTCGAAAAACAAGGTTTTTTTAAAATTTCTGCGGTACTTTTATCGTTGTTTTATCGGAAAATATCGTTTTTTATCTTGACTTTGGAAAACATCCAAAATAAATTCCAGCCACCCATACCCTACCTTGATCTTATTCACATAGCTGATTGCATGATTGAACTCAATGGCCTGGCGGTGCATCTGTGCGGGCTGCGTTGACGCAGTGGTCATGGCAGCGACGTAGTCATTGGTCAGCTTCGGATTGGCTGCTGATAGTCCGGCCAGCTGATTGGCTGCTGTCGTCGACTGCTGCCCGAATATTGACGAATTGTTGCTGTTGGGGATGCTGGTGGCCGGCAAATCCGAAACAGTGCTCGCACCACCACCCTGAAAACATCATGTTTGAATTTTATGATCAATTTGTTTTGCAAAATGAAACAGACAATCGGTTGTTCGGACAATCCATGCGTTTCTATTCATTCGGCCACTGCCGCTATTCTGCTTGCGTGAAAGAGTGTTCCATTCTTCTGAATATAAAAGACGCTAGCTGCCAAACCTTTCAAATTTTTAGACAAGATAGTTCCCTAATAAAACCACAACGAATGTGCAGGTTGTGTTTACTTGTGAAAAGCAAAGACACGAAAAAACCATCATCCAATCACCCACACACCTCACTAATCACCCGATGTTCCCCGTTTGGCGTGCAGATCGATATTCGATCACCATTGACTTCGATGCGAAATCCGGGCGGCAAAAACGTGTTGAAACCGACAATCAGATTGGGCCGACCACGGAACAGGGTCGACACTCGCTGGATCACACCCGGAGTGTCGATGCTGGAATATGTGAAAGAATCAACGCAAAAATAGGTTTCGACTATCGAGGTTGGGATTCTATTCTACTTTATCGCGAAACCGTTTGACAGCTCGTAAAAATGAGATGAACTGACTGCGCTCAAAGAATTCAGAAGAGGAAATGTTTGGTTTATATGATATACAAACTTGGAACGTCATGCTAAATTCAGTTCCGTCGTAACGCGGATGCCTGACAGAAAACAAAAAATTGCTTTGATATTAATAAAAATATTACAAGAACAAGCGTACGCCTGTGACTTGAAGTCCTTCATAATGTCGAGAAAGTCGCTGTAGACTTGTGGTTTGTTGGCAAATTGGACTTTGACTTGATCAAGGTAGGACAGCGCGTCCTCGACTTTGAGTTTCTGCAAAAAAAGAAAACAATTGAGAAGAGAAAATATTAAAAGGAAATTGCCCAAACTTTTTTCCCTTATCTCTCATTCAATTCGATTTTGTGGTGTGAACAAAGACAGCCTGGTGGTGACAGACATCAATTGCCAAAAAAGACCGTAACGCGCGGTTCTCGGGCGCACCAACTAACTACAAATACAGTGATACCGACGCAACCAGTACCCGGCCCCAGTGCCAAAGTCTTATTTCCTTCCTTGGACCACATAAACACACGCGCATCTGAACAATAGGCTTGCATTTTTCTATTTATTTTTTTTGTTTACTTCGCTGATAACACGGCGCGTACCACCTGGCTATACGTAAATAGTATTTACAATATTTTTCTTACAAAAACGCAAATACAAGCGAAACAACACATGCAAAAAATTTAAAACCATGACTCTAATAAAAAAATACCTGAGTTTCCCGGTCAGCTGCACTGTTTTCGGCTGCCAAACTGGCGGTGTTTTGGAAAGCACTGAAATGATGGACAGAAATAAAGATCTGCACAAATTTTGTCAAAATATCTTGATACTAAATTCGAAAAATATACACAAAGTACATGTATATCGTACCCTCCAACTCCGCTGAGCACCAGATTGACAGAGTCAGCTTGATTTGTGTATTGCCGAATGATGGGACGAGAATAGTTGAGAGCTGGCAGCGCCGGTGCAGCTGGAAATGTTTTGCTCATTTTGTATAATTTGGTCAGCTCGTCGGGGATATTGATATTTGATCGCATCGCAGTTGGTTGCAATAATAAAGAAACACAAATCCATCAAAATATTTGCAATGAAAACAAAGCGCAAAGTTAGCACAAAAGTAGTGCTGTTGTGGAAGTTGGGATGGTTTTTGCACCGGGAAGGGAACGAACGAACGAAATCCCGACAACTATTTTCTTGCAAACTTTACTTATTCGGGATCAGGTCGGGTGGCACAAGCTCACCATATCAGGAGTCACAGAGTCTGGAATAAAAAAAACAGTGTGCACGTACCAGCAGCAGGCCTGATGACACTTCCAGCAGCGGTGGTAACGCCCAATGTCGCGAACGTGTTCACACAGGTGACCGGGCCGAGACTAGCAGCAGTGGGCGGGGCACCCGTCACGCTGTAGGACACCGACGCAGGGAATAGACCACCCGTTCCTGGCAGGGAGCTCGCCGTGCGGAACGGACTGAATGGAATGCCGCCCGTCAGTCCTGTGAGGAAAAATGGAGGGATCGGACACCATTTGAGCTGACGAGACAATAAAAGCCCAAAACGTCATGCACACGTTCTCACCTCCCTGTGCGAGTAGATTAGCGGCAGCGACCTGCGCAGCGGTGCTCGATGCAGCGGCACTCAGACTCGCAGCCGCCGCGGCAGCATTTTGACTCGATTGTTGACTGGTCGAAACGGCCGCGGCACGTCGCGCGTCCGAATCGGAATCTTGTGGCTGTTGAAGGCCGGGCATCTGCACGTGTTCAGCGCTGGTGCCCATTTTGAGAATAATTATTTGTGATTATCGATCGATGATTTGGGAAGTATTGTTTTTTTTATTTTTTGCAATTATTGAACTTTTCTTGATGACTTGAATCGCCGATTCAGGAATTTGTTGTTGTTGAATAGCATTGGATCACATTTTGACGAGGTTTCGCACAGCGATAATATTGAATTTCATTCGTTCTCTGAAGACCATACACGAATGAGTCACTGAAAAATATAACAGGAAATTAGGACAAATTTAAGCGAAAAAGCCGAAAAACACAAACCGACAACAAAGAACAGATAAATTTGACGAAATCGCACCAAATGCTAATCCAAAAAGATCAGTAAACGATGAGGAAAAATCGAAAATCTGGCTTGCATACCGGGATGACTGCGCGCGGGCAAGCAAAACGCAAACCAACGCCACAGACAGAGGGAGACAGGCGAGGCAAACATACGCGTGCACCAGTAGTACATATACTGTACGTATGTACATAGTATGTGCGTTTGTGCAGCACCAACACACCGACACAGGACAGGGGGGCACTACTTGCTCCGAACGATAGACTATGCCCGCGTGTAGGACACATGTTGTTGTTGGTGGAGTAGAGCGCAGAAAAACGCTGGCCAACCCAGACCGACTATTTAGGTGTGCGTGTGTTCGGTGGTGGGCGGAGTCACGGCTGACTCGCAGCTCAAAGCTGATTGGATGCACACTTCAATGTACATGTATGAATTCAGGTGATAATGTGAAAGACAAGAAAGGTTGGTCAACGTTACGAAGGTACTACGCAATAAGCACGAACAGATTTGTCTGAATGGGATGGGGAAAATACTAAAAAAGAAGCAGAACATATGCGCACGCAATTCTGTTAGCGTTCCAGTTTTCCCAAAAATTTCGGCTGGGGCTGACAATGAACAGAAATGGTTATTCTTGTCCCATTCGACTCCCTAAAAATTTCCGCGTTACAAGTTTTTAACACAACCGCAGAGCGTAATACATAGGCGGCAGCAGTCAGCGCATCCCGGGTCCTGGTCTCGTGCCTGCCCAGTGTGCGTTTGATGATAAAAATAGTGCGCACACACACATTCTATGTTCAAGTAAATGATGCACCTAGTGTGCGGCACAGTAGTTTCGAATGAATGAACACACACGCGGATACATATCTATGGCGAAAATTATCCAGTTCTACATATCTGTCTGTTCTCGCGTGCGTACATATGTACATGCGTGCGCTACGTATACATTTATGGAGTTGTAGGGCAGGCAGACAGTCGAAAGGGTATGGGGGCATCATTACAAACTTTGTGCGGGTGCAGACTGCAGAGGCTGACACTAGCTTTGTAACATTCGCTACCAGACATGCGCTCAAACATGCAACCGCCCTGGAAACAGCTATGCTATGCTACTTTTACTTTTAGATCACATCACTGATCATTATAGGATTTTATTTTAATTAAAATAACAAGGTGCACTTTAATTAGCTAACGAAGCCCGCTGCTGTGCGAAACCTGGTTATTTAAAATTGCAAACTGCCGGAACAACTGATTCGCGAAAATCATCCACGGAGCATGTGGATTTCATTAGCAGTTTCTAGTTTTTTTTCAACGCTCAACCGCCCCACGCTATGGATCTAAACCGAAGCGAGGTTGATGGTGAAAGTGATAATTGCCTGCTGGCGTTTGCATTCACCTGGCACTGGAGGTGCAAAAACTCAAATAAAATAAAATAAATAAAATAACCCTGAAAATTGAGTTGTCAATTTATGGGGGGGTCAATTATTGGGGGGTTATATTTTTCATTTGGCCCCCCGACGAAAAAAATCATTGTTAATAATGCCCCTAAAAATAGCTTGTTTTAGGTATTTTCAAACTTTAACAGTGGCAATTATGCTTGAAAAGCTGTACTCTGTGGTGTACGCAAGGTTAAACAACATTGACACAACACGTTGACACAACAACACAGCCTTACCATACCACTTTTTGATTTCGAGCCAATTGGATGGCGTTCAATTAATCGGGGGGGGGGGGGGGGTCAATTTCCGGCAATACGATAGGTGGAAAAATCCGGGGCGGGTAGGGGGTAGTGTACCAGGCCGGGTACGGTACCATTGGGGGGACCCCCTCCCCCCAGCCACACACAGCACTGTACGACACTGCATTGACTGACCCCATTTTGGGCTGTATACGGGGGCTGTATGTAGCTTTCCTCGGCACCCTGGATTTTGGAGGAGTGATTCCCCCCACCAAAAGTCTTAGGGTTTCCAGCCATGCGCCCGGAATGGCCCGACATTCGGGAATGGTCGGCCCGGCCCGGAGCGCGGACCGATTCCCACCTCTGGCCGCTCTTGACTGTGCTTAAGCCTAGAAAAGTGGGTGGATTTTTGGGCAAATTGATCAAACTTTCCCCTTGCCCTTCCGGCGCGGCGCCCAGCGCCGACCAGAGATTAGGATCCGGTCGGGCCGGGATTTTGAACCTTTGGCTCGGGCCGGGCCGGACATACCGGTCCGAATTGCTCAAATTTCACAAGCCAAAAGCGCCTTTTTTGACCAAAATCTGCAAAAAATTGCACTTCGCGCAGAGTGTATATACACATTTTTGTTTGACCCAAATAGACCCGACCCGGTTCACAGAGATGAATCACAAGCACATAAACATGCTTCCCCGAAATTTTTTTGGAAATTTTGGCTTTTTCTGAACATTTTTGCCTTGGACCCCGAAATCGGGCCGGGGCCGACTTTCTTAGACTCCCGGTCCCGGCTCGGGCCGGGCCGGCTGGGCCGTGATTTTGGACTTTCAAATCGGGCCGGCCCGGGCGACGATTTTGGATTTTTAAATCGGGCCGGGCCGAAATTACCCGGCCCGATCCTAATCTCTGGTCTGAGCCAAAAGTTGAACGAAAGCAGAGGTCGCAATCAGGCCGGGTTTGGCAGGCCCGAGCCCCCAAATCTCCTACCCGGCCAGAATTTTTTTGGGTCACATTTTTACCCGATTTTGGTCACAATTTCTGCAGTTTTCTGAACATATTTTTTGGTTTGAAGAGTGATTGGTTTCATTGAAAAAGTTGTCAGATAGGCAAGTACTGCTACTGATCAACTTTCAACTTTTTATTTTGACGCTCTCGCAAAAGCCTAAACACAGACTAGGAATTTCGAAAATAGTGATCAAAAAGAAATGAAATCGAAACATCAGGTGAACAGTCACGAGACGACCCGATACACGAACTTTAACAAATTGACTAACCAAGACAATATGACGACAAATAACGCAATTCCAAGACACGACACGAAACGACCAACGAAACGCGTGACACAAAACAGCAACAGCAACTGATCACTTACTTGACGAATCTGTCAGAAATTTTTGTATTTTTTTACATAAAATGTCTACCATAAAAACCTAAATAGAAGGGGTTCTATCACCAACACTGACCCAGTGTTGGAGGTACTCTGGAGCGGGGGATACCTACTGTACCGCGCTCGGAGAGGATGGATACCTACTGTACCAGAACTAACAGATTGCTTTCGGATTTTATGTCACAGTATTCCGCACCGTCCGGTATTGCACCGTTGTACATTGTTGTGGCTCTGCCTGCGTACATTTATATTTCTGATTGCATGTTGTCTGTGTCTGTCTGTCCGTGATTTCGTCCACCTTCTCACCCTTTCCTGTCCTGGTTTTGTATTTATTTTTCATTCCCGTAACTTGCACACCCTGTTTTGCATTTATTTTGATGTCCGTAAACTCCACACCCGGTCTTGTAATTATGCTTCTTTCACTTAATCTTCTTATTTATGTATTATTGAGTGGGTGTCGACGCTATAAACTAAACTAAACTGTACCAGAGCCGATGGCCTGGGGGGTTGGGGGGTTAGGTTTTTGGGTGAAAATTTTTAATGTTTTATTATGTGTGGAATCGTGTGAAAACGTGGTATTTGCGCGCGTAGCTGACCCCTTTTGGGGGGACTGTATTACGGGGGGGGGCTCTATTCCGGGGGGCTGCATTTAGGTTTTTACGGTAGATTTGCCCATAAGTGTTGACGATAGATAGATGAAATCAAAAAGTGTTCACGATAGATAGATGAATTTGGGGGGCACCCCCCCACTCCTCCCCCAAGTACTAGTACTACCCTGGTCTATTCGTCAATAAGAGGCGTATTATGTGCTCTGAACGAACCACAAACGTGCACAAATGTACCTGTGCAGGGCACAATACCCAATACTAATACCACCCAATACCAATACCAATACCAGTGTTTAGTATTGGTATTGCGTCTAATTCTGTCAGTGTAGTTCCTGGTCTGGAGGGGGAGATAGCGGACCCTCCGTCTTTTTCGGAGGGGGAGATAGTGTACCCCTGCGGGGGGAAGGGGGGAAGACCCAAATTCAGGAAAAAGTCACTTTTTCAGGTCGAAAATTTGACCTATTTTTACCCCTTTTTGGAAAAAATTCTTCATAAAAAGGGTATTTTGGCGACTTTTGAGAACATTGACCCAAAAATCACACATTTTAGGCCTAAAAATGCCCATTTTAGGCTTAAAATGCCTATTTTAGGCAAAAATTGGGGGAGATAGTGTACCCGGAGGGGGCGATAGGGGGATAGTGTACCACCTGAGGGGGAGATAGCGTACCCGAGGGGGGACCCCCCTCCCCCCAGGAACTACACTGAATTCTGGTATTGGGTATTGGTATTGAAGCTGGCCTGGTATTGGTACTGGGTATTTGCCCAGGTATTGGGTCAAAACCAATACCCAAGACTAATCCAGAAAAACCCAATACCAAACTCAATACCTGACTCAAAACCCAATACCAAGCCAATACCAAACCCAATACCAGACCAAAAACCCAATACCAAGCCAATACCAAACCCAATACCAATACTAAGACCAATACCCAATACCCATACCAACCAGTGTAGTTCCTGGTCCGGCGCGGCGGTTAGTGTACCTACTAGGCATGGGCACAATACCCAAAACCAAATACCACCCAATACCTGGTATTGGGTGTGGTATTGGGTACCCAGCAGTGTAGTTCCTGGGGCGAGGGGGTCCCCCTCGGGTACGCTATCTCCCTCTCAGGTGGTAGGTGGTACACTATCCCCCTATCTCCCCCTCCGGGTACACTATCTCCCCCAATCTTTGCCTAAAATAGGCATTTTTAGGCCAAAAATGAGTGATTTTCAGGTCAATGTTCTCAAAAGTCGCCAAAATACCCTTGTATTGGGTCTCACCCGGTATTGGTATTGGGTTGGCCTGGGCACAATACCACTTTTGACACCCAATACCAATACCAATACCGGCCCTGTACCAATACCCAATACCTATACCCAATTGGGACCCAATACCAATACCGGGCGAGAAACCCAATACCAATACTACCCAATACCAAATCAATACTACTGAAGTGCCTGGTATTGGGTTTGGTATTGGGTTGGTATTGGTATTGAGTATTGGGTATTGGTATTTATTGGGTATTGGGTATTGGTCTTAGTATTGGTTTGGTATTGGGTTTTTAGTCTGGTATTGGGTTGGTATTGGGTTTGGTATTGGTTTGGTATTGGGTTTTGAGTCAGTCAGGTATTGGGTTTGGTATTGGTTTGGTATTGGGGTTTCTGGGTTAGTATTGGGTATTGGTTTTGACCCAATACCTGGGCAGACCCAATACTAATACCAACAGTGTAGTTCTGGGGGTCCCCCCTCGGGTACGCTATCTCCCCCTCAGGTGGTACACTATCCCCCTATCTCCCCCTCCGGTACACTATCTCTCCCAATTTTTGCCTAAATAGGCATTTTTAGGCCTAAAATGGTCATTTTTGTACCAAAAAATGTGTGATTTTTAGGTCAATGTTCTCAAAAGTCGCCAAAATGCCCTTTTTATGAAGAATTTTTTCCAAAAAGGGGCAAAAATAGGTCAAATTTTCTACCTCAAAAAGTGACTTTTTCCAGAATTTGGGTCTTCCCCCCCCGTCGGGGGTACACTATCTCCCCCTCCGAAAAAACGGAGGGTCCGCTATCTCCCCCTCCGGACCAGGAACTACACTGATACTCAATACCAATACCAGGCCAGCTTCAATACCAATACCCAATACCAGAATTAGACCCAGTGCTGTGGCTGGGGGGGCTGGGCTCCCCCCAATTCCCTCCCGCCCCGGCCTGGACGCTACCCCCCTACCCGCCCGCTCTGGCCCTACCGGTGGCCGGGCAATTCAGCAAGACCAGTTTGAGAAGACCACTTTGAGCAAGTGAAAAAGAGCAGAGCCAAAGGGCAAAGCCCAATAAGGGCAAGACCAAAGGGGCAAAGCCCAAAGAAGGGGAGACCAAAAGGGCAAAGCCCCAAATAAGAGCAAGACAAAAAGGGCAAGACCAAAGGCAGCACCAAAAGGGCAAGACCAAAAGGGCAATACCAAAAGGGCAAGACCAAAAGGGCAGCACGAAAAGGGCAAGACCAAAAGGGCAATACCAAAGGGCAGAGACGAAAAGGGGTAAAAGCCCATTTGTCGCAATTAGTGCCACCCACTGGTAAATGTATTGACATCTTATTTCAAATGTCGGTAGATTCGAGTGAATTCGATTAAGTAGATCAAAGAGGGTTGGGCAAAAAAAAGGTTTTAAAAAAAGAGTTTTTAAAAAAATGGTGTTTTTTTAAATCTAATTTCCTGATTTTGATTTTTCAGGGAAAGACTGATTATCAAGGAAAATCAATTTTTTGTCCCATTTTTTCAAAAAATTTCGACAATTTTTACTTTGAGATAGTGATATAGGAGTTTTAGGCTTCAGTGATGGACCCGGCAAAGTTGGTCCCACTGATGCGGGGCACCGGTTGGAGGGGGCGGGTAGGGGAGACCAGGCCGGGGCGGGTAGGGAACCATTGGGGGGACCCCCAGCCCCCCCCCAGCCACAGCACTGGGTCTAATTCTGGTATTGGGTATTGGTATTGAAGCTGGCCTGGTATTGGTATTGGGTACAGTGTAGTTCCTGGTCCGGAGGGGGAGATAGCGGACCCTCCGTTTTTTTCGGAGGGGGAGGGGAGATAGTGTACCCCCGAGGGGGGAAGACCCATATTCTGGAAAAAGTCACTTTTTGAGGTAGAAAATTTGACCTATTTTTGCCCCTTTTTGGAAAAAATTCTTCATAAAAAGGGCATTTTGGCGACTTTTGAGAACATTGACCTAAAAATCACACATTTTTGGTATAAAAATGCCCATTTTAGGCCTAAAAATGCCTATTTTAGGCAAAAATTGGGGGAGATAGTGTACCCGGAGGGGGAGATAGGGGGATAGTGTACCACCTGAGGGGGAGATAGCGTACCCGAGGGGGGGACCCCCCCCCAGGAACTACACTGTTGGGTATTAGTATTGGGTTTGCCCAGGTATTGGGTCAAAACCAATACCCAATACTAACCCAGAAAACCCCAATACCAAACCAATACCAAACCCAATACCTGACTGACTCAAAACCCAATACCAAACCAATACCAAACCCAATACCAACCCAATACCAGACTAAAAACCCAATACCAAACCAATACTAAGACCAATACCCAATACCCAATAAATACCAATACCCAATACTCAATACCAATACCAACCCAATACCAAACCCAATACCAGGCACTTCAGTAGTATTGATTTGGTATTGGGTAGTATTGGTATTGGGTCTTCTCGCCCGGTATTGGTATTGGGTCCCCAATTCGGTATTGGTATTGGGTATTGGTACAGGGCCGGTATTGGTATTGGTATTGGGTGTCAAAAGTGGTATTGTGCCCAGGCCAACCCAATACCAATACCGGGTGAGACCCAATACAAGGGTATTTTGGCGACTTTTGAGAACATTGACCTGAAAATCACTCATTTTTGGCCTAAAAATGCCTATTTTAGGCAAAGATTGGGGGAGATAGTGTACCCGGAGGGGGAGATAGGGGGATAGTGTACCACCTACCACCTGAGAGGGAGATAGCGTACCCGAGGGGGACCCCCTCGCCCCAGGAACTACACTGCTGGGTACCCAATACCACACCCAATACCAGGTATTGGGTGGTATTTGGTTTTGGGTATTGTGCCCATGCCTAGTAGGTACACTAACCGCCGCGCCGGACCAGGAACTACACTGGTTGGTATGGGTATTGGGTATTGGTCTTAGTATTGGTATTGGGTTTGGTATTGGCTTGGTATTGGGTTTTTGGTCTGGTATTGGGTTTGGTATTGGCTTGGTATTGGGTTTTGAGTCAGGTATTGAGTTTGGTATTGGGTTTTTCTGGATTAGTCTTGGGTATTGGTTTTGACCCAATACCTGGGCAAATACCCAGTACCAATACCAGGCCAGCTTCAATACCAATACCCAATACCAGAATTCAGTGTAGTTCCTGGGGGGGGGGTCCCCCCCCTCGGGTACGCTATCTCCCCCTCAGGTGGTACACTATCCCCCTATCTCCCCCTCCGGGTACACTATCTCCCCCAATTTTTGCCTAAAATAGGCATTTTAAGCCTAAAATGGGCATTTTTAGGCCTAAAATGTGTGATTTTTGGGTCAATGTTCTCAAAAGTCGCCAAAATACCCTTTTTATGAAGAATTTTTTCCAAAAAGGGGTAAAAATAGGTCAAATTTTCGACCTGAAAAAGTGACTTTTTCCTGAATTTGGGTCTTCCCCCCCTCCCCCCGCAGGGGTACACTATCTCCCCCTCCGAAAAAGACGGAGGGTCCGCTATCTCCCCCTCCAGACCAGGAACTACACTGACAGAATTAGACGCAATACCAATACTAAACACTGGTATTGGTATTGGTATTGGGTGGTATTAGTATTGGGTATTGTGCCCTGCACAGGTACATTTGTGCACGTTTGTGGTTCGTTCAGAGCACATAATACGCCTCTTATTGACGAATAGACCAGGGTAGTACTAGTACTTGGGGGAGGAGTGGGGGGTGCCCCCCCAAATTCATCTATCGCGTGAACACTTTTTGATTTCATCTATCTATCGTCAACACTTATGGGCAAATCTACCGTAAAAACCTAAATGCAGCCCCCCGGAATGAGCCCCCCCGTAATAAGCGTCCCGGAAAGGTCAGCTACGCGCGCAAATACCACGTTTTCACCTCTTTTCCTGTCCTGGTTTTGTATTTATTTTTCATTCCCGTAACTTGCACTCTGTTTTGCATTTATTTTGATGTCCGTGAACTCCACTTCTTGTCTTGGTAATTATGCTTCTTTCACTTAATCTTCTTATTTATGTATTATTGAGTGGGTGTCGATGCTATAGACTAGACTAGTTAAATCAGAGCCGATGGCCTGGGGGGTTGGGGGGTTAGGTTTTTGGGTGAAATTTTTAATGTATTTATTAGTGTGTGGAATCGTGTGAATGCGTGGGGTTTGTGCGTAAGCTGCCCTTTTGGGGGGGACTGTATTACGGGGGGGGCTCTATTGCGGGGGGCTGCATTTAGGTTTTTACGGTAGATTTGCCCATAAGTGTTGACGATAGATAGATGAAATCAAAAAGTGTTCACGATAGATAGATGAATTTGGGGGGCACCCCCCCACTCCTCCCCCAAGTACTAGTACTACCCTGGTCTATTCGTCAATAAGAGGCGTATTATGTGCTCTGAACGAACCACAAACGTGCACAAATGTACCTGTGCAGGGCACAATACCCAATACTAATACCACCCAATACCAATACCAATACCAGTGTTTAGTATTGGTATTGCGTCTAATTCTGTCAGTGTAGTTCCTAGTCCGGAGGGGGAGATAGCGGACCCTCCGTTTTTTTTCGGAGGGGGGGATAGTGTACCCCCGCGGGGGGAGGGGGGACGATCCAAATTCAGGAAAAAGTCACTTTTTGAGGTCGAAAATTTGACCTATTTTTACCCATTTTTGGAAAAAATTCTTCATAAAAAGGGTATTTTGGCCACTTTTGAGAACATTGACCCAAAAATCACACATTTTAGGCCTAAAAATGCCCATTTTAGGCCTAAAATGCCTATTTTAGGCAAAAATTGGGGAGATAGTGTACCCGGAGGGGGAGATACTAGGGGGATAGTGTACCACCTGAGGGGAGATAGCGTACCCGAGGGGGACCCCCTCCCCAGGAACTACACTGAATTCTGGTATTGGGTATTGGTATTGAAGCTGGCCTGGTATTGGTACTGGGTATTTGCCCAGGTATTGGGTCAAAACCAATACCCAAGACTAATCCAGAAAAACCCAATACCAAACTCAATACCTGACTCAAAACCCAATACCAAGCCAATACCAAACCCAATACCAGACCAAAAACCCAATACCAAGCCAATACCAAACCCAATACCAATACTAAGACCAATACCCAATACCCATACCAACCAGTGTAGTTCCTGGTCCGGCGCGGCGGTTAGTGTACCTACTAGGCATGGGCACAATACCCAAAACCAAATACCACCCAATACCTGGTATTGGGTGTGGTATTGGGTACCCAGCAGTGTAGTTCCTGGGGCGAGGGGGTCCCCCTCGGGTACGCTATCTCCCTCTCAGGTGGTAGGTGGTACACTATCCCCCTATCTCCCCTCTCCGGGTACACTCCTATCTCCCCCAATCTTTTGCCTAAAATAGGCATTTTTAGGCCAAAAATGAGTGATTTTCAGGTCAATGTTCTCAAAAGTCGCCAAAATACCCTTGTATTGGGTCTCACCCGGTATTGGTATTGGGTTGGCCTGGGCACAATACCACTTTTGACACCCAATACCAATACCAATACCGGCCCTGTACCAATACCCAATACCAATACCGAATTGGGGACCCAATACCAATACCGGGCGAGAAGACCCAATACCAATACTACCCAATACCAAATCAATACTACTGAAGTGCCTGGTATTGGGTTTGGTATTGGGTTGGTATTGGTATTGAGTATTGGGTATTGGTATTTATTGGGTATTGGGTATTGGTCTTAGTATTGGTTTGGTATTGGGTTTTTAGTCTGGTATTGGGTTGGTATTGGGTTTGGTATTGGTTTGGTATTGGGTTTTGAGTCAGTCAGGTATTGGGTTTGGTATTGGTTTGGTATTGGGGTTTTCTGGGTTAGTATTGGGTATTGGTTTTGACCCAATACCTGGGCAAACCCAATACTAATACCCAACAGTGTAGTTCCTGGGGGGGAGGGGGTCCCCCCCTCGGGTACGCTATCTCCCCCTTAGGTGGTACACTATCCCCCTATCTCCCCCTCCGGGTACACTATCTCCCCCAAATTTTTGCCTAAAATAGGCATTTTTAGGCCTAAAATGGGCATTTTTATACCAAAAATGTGTGATTTTCAGGTCAATGTTCCCAAAAGTCGCCAAAATGCCCTTTTTATGAAGAATTTTTTCCAAAAAGGGGCAAAAACAGGTCAAATTTTCTACCTCAAAAAGTGACTTTTTCCAGAATATGGGTCTTCCCCCCTCGGGGGTACACTATCTCCCCTCCCCCTCCGAAAAAAACGGAGGGTCCGCTATCTCCCCCTCCGGACCAGGAACTACACTGTACCCAATACCAATACCAGGCCAGCTTCAATACCAATACCCAATACCAGAATTAGACCCAGTGCTGTGGCTGGGGGGGGGGCTGGGGGTCCCCCCCAATGGTTCCCTACCCGCCCCGGCCTGGTACGCTACCCCCCTACCCGCCCCGCTCTGGTACCCTACCGGTGGCCGGGCAATTGAGCAAGACCAGTTTGAGCAAGACCACTTTGAGCAAGTGAAAAAGAGCAGAGCCAAAAGGGCAAAGCCCAAATAAGGGCAAGACCAAAAGGGCAAAGCCCAAATAAGGGCAAGACCAAAAGGGCAAAGCCCAAATAAGAGCAAGACAAAAAGGGCAAGACCAAAAGGGCAGCACCAAAAGGGCAAGACCAAAAGGGCAATACCAAAAGGGCAAGACCAAAAGGGCAGCACCAAAAGGGCAAGACCAAAAGGGCAATACCAAAAGGGCAAGACCAAAAGGGCAAAGCCCATTTGTCGCAATTAGTGCCACGCCACCTGGTAAATGTATTGACATCTTATTTCAAAAATGTCGCGTACGATTCGACGTGCAATTCGAATTAAGACGTACGATCACAAGCAGGGTTGGGCAAAAAAAACGACGGCGTTTTTTCTTAAAAAAACGACGTTTTTTTAAAGAAAAAACACCTGGGTCGTTTTTCGTTTTTTTTAAATCCTGAATTTCCTTGATTTTCCCTGATTTTTCAGGAAAAGTACCCTGATTATCAAGGAAAATCAATTTTTTGTCCCATTTTTTTCAAAAAATTTTCGACCAATTTTTACTTTGTCGAGATACGTCGATATACGGAGTTTGGCTTTCAGTGATGACCCCGGCCAAAGTTGGTCCCACGATGCGGGTCTGATATGGGATCTTAGCAACTCGCTAGAAAAGGGTTGAAACCTGTTTATTTTGCCTCAGAACACATAGAATGACTTCATTTAACCACGTTTTCTTCCCAACATGAGCGTTTTCCAATTTTTTTGGGGGCATATTTTGGTCATCTGGGCGTTTTAAAAAAACGTTTTTTTTAAAAAAAACGGTTTTTTTAAAAAAAAGATTTTTTGAAAAAAAAAGTTTTTTGCCCAACCCTGATCACAAGATTTTATACCAGCACACAACGCGCATTTGTTTATTATTTCGGTTCGTTTGTTCATATACCGTTCAGGAGTAAATCATGGCTTTCTTGGGTCAATTGCATCCTTGTGAGCTGAGTTGACTTATTTTTTTTGGTGGCAAATATTTTGCCACAGTGCTGAAAATCACATAGTTGACTCAAGTTTCACCGTGCAGAAATGCACACAGGCACATGAAAAACTGCGAATGTCAAAATGCTGATGTCACCGCTTATTTTGCCTCAGAACACATAGAGTTACTTCATTTCACCACATTTTCATCCCAACATGAGCGTTTTCCAATTTTTTGGGGGGGCATATTTTGGTCATCTGGGCGTTTAAAAAAAACGTTTTTTTTTAAAAAAGGATTTTTTGGAAAAAAACGTTTTTTGCCCAACCCTGATTGTAATGCGATATTTGCACTTCGCCCTTTTGGTCTTGCCCTCTTGGACTTTGCCCTTTTGGACTTTGCCCTTTTGGACTTTGCCCTTTTGGTCTTGCCCTTTTGGTATTTCCCTTTTGGTATTGCCCTTTTAGTATTGCCCTTTTGGTATTGCCCTTTTGGTATTGCCCTTTTAGTATTGCCCTTTTGGTATTGCCCTTTTGGTCTTGCCCTTTTGGTCTTGCTCTTATTTGGGCTTTGCCCTTTTGGTCTTGCCCTTATTTGGGCTTTGCCCTTTTGGTCTTGCCCTTATTTGGGTTTTGCCCTTTTGGCTCTGCTCTTTTTTCTTGCTCAAAGTGGTCTTGCTCAAACTGGTCTTGCTCAATTGCCCGTGAGCCACCCTACCCCCCTACCCGCCCCGCCCTGGTACCCTACCCGCCCCGATTTTTACCCTCAAAATGCCCATTTTTCGGTCAAAAATGCCCAAATTTCGACCGAAAACCCTAAAAAGTGCAAAAAATCTCGCGCTGCGCGCGATATATGTACTTTTTAGTACATAAAAACAGGCACCCGAAAAAAACTTGCGTTGTACCCTACCCGCCCCGCAGTGTAGTTCCTGGTCCGGAGGGGGGAACAGGCGGTACCCCCCTTTTTTCGGAGGGGGAACAGACGTACCCACCTGGGGGGGAAGGGGGGGGGAGGGACCCGGAAGGGGGGGGAGGACCCAAATTTGGAGAAAAGTCATTTTTTGAGGTCGAAAATTTGGCTCATTTTTGCCCCTTTTTGGAAAAAATTCTCCATAAAAAGGGTATTTTGGCGACTTTTGACATCATTGACCTAAAAATCACCCATTTTAGGCCAAAAAATGCCTATTTTAGGCCAAAATTTGCCTATTTTAGGTAAAAATTGGGGGAGCAGACGTACCCGGAGGGGGAACAGTGGGGCAGGCGTACCATGGAGGGGGAACAGACGTACCCGAGGGGGGGACCCCCCTCCCCCCAGGAACTACACTGCCGCCCCGAAAAATCTCCCCCCTCCCCCCCCAAACCGGACTCCCCCCGCCCAAAATCCCAGGTACACTACCCCCTACCCGCCCCGATTTTTTCCACCTACCGTATTGTCGGAAATAGAACCCGGGGGTCTATTTTTTTTCACTGAGGTCATTTTGGGGGGTTCAATTTATGGGGGGGTCAATTATTGGGGGGTTATATTTTTCATTTGGCCCCCCGACGAAAAAAGTCATTGTTAATAATGCCCATAAAAATGGCTTGTTTTCGGTATTTTCCAACTTCAACAGCGGCAATTATGCTTAAGAAGCTGTATTCTGTTGTGTACGCAAGCTTAAACAACGTTTGACACAACAACACAGCCCTACCATACCACCAATCTGTGGTGCGGTGAAGGTTGGGGTGGGGTTCTATTAATGGGGGGGTCAATTAATGGGGGGTTCTATTTTTGATTTCGAGCCATTTGGGGGGTTCAATTAAGGGGGGGGGGGTCAATTAATGGGGGGTTCTATTTCCGACAATACGGTATGTACCCTACCCGCCCCGCAAAAGTAGCCACAGCACTGATTAGATTAGTATTGGGTGGCATTGGTGTTGGGTATTGTGCCCACTGCCCACCAGTGTAGTTCCTGGGGGGGTTGGGGGGGTCCCCCCTAAGGTACCGTAAAACCTAAAATACAAGGGGGGCTGTATTTTTTCACTGACCCCTTTTAGGGGGGGCTGTATTTTGGGCGGCTCTATTTTTGGGGGCTGTATTTTTTCGCTGCCCAAAATCTCAAAAAATGTTCCCAAAAATGCCCCTCAAATGGAGTTCTGTCAGGGTGTTACTGGTCATTATTGAGTGTTTTTAGGTGCAGATCTTCCATAAAAGGCTTTACGTCACCATATACTCAACCACAAACGTTGTACATAACGTGTCGTATGCAAGAACTTGGCTTTACGACCCCCAAGCGGGGAATTCCAAGTTGGGGGGGCTGTATTTTTGGGGGGGCTCTATTTTTTCACTGACCCCGTTTAGGGGGCGCTGTATTTTTGGGGGGCTCTATTTTGGGGGGGGGGGCTCTATTTTAGGGAATACGGTACACCAACCGCCGCGACCAAGGTACACTAGTACACTAACCGCCGCGCCAGGTACACTAACCGCCTCAATTTTTGCCTAAAATCGGCATTTTTAGGCCTAAAATGGGCATTTTTAGGCCTAAAATGGGTGATTTTTAGGTCAATGATGACAAAAGTCGCCAAAATACCCTTTTTATGGAGAATTTTTTCCAAAAAGGGGCAAAAATCGGTCAAATTTTCTACCTCAAAAAGTGACTTTTTCCCGGATTTGGGTGTTCCCCCCTTCCCCACTCCCCCAGGGAGGTACACTAACCGCCGCACGGAAAAAAGGGGTAGGTACACTAACCGCCGCGCCGGACCAGGAACTGCACTGCTGCCCACCCATAGTATTGGGTCCAGAGATCGGAAACGGGCCGGGTAAAGTCGGCTAGGCCCGGCCCGGTCGGCGAAAAGTCCGGCCCGGCCCGGCCCGGCCCGGTCAGCCAATTTTCAAGGGCTGAAAACTAAAAAAGTCCAAAAAGCTGCAAAAAATTCGAAAATTTTCTGCAGAATACTTGTTTTCACTGGTTGGTACAGCTGGGGCTGGGGGGAAGGGTAGGTAGGTAGATTGACGCGCCATCCTGATGCAGTGCGTAAGTCGCCGCTATGGGTGGGCACAATACCCAATACCCAATACCAATACCACCCAATACCAATACCAATACCAGTGTTTGGTATTGGTATTGGGTATATTTCTGGTATTGGGTATTGGGTATTGGTATTGAAGCTGGCCTGGTATTGGTATTGGGTATTGGTATTGGGTTTGCCCAGGTATTGGGTCAAAACCAATACCCAATACTAACCCAGAAAAACCCAATACCAAACCAATACCAAACCCAATACTATGGGTGGGCACAATACCCAATACCCAATACCAATACCACCCAATACCAATACCAATACCAGTGTTTGGTATTGGTATTGGGTCTAATTCTGGTATTGGGTATTGGGTATTGGTATTGAAGCTGGCCTGGTATTGGTATTGGGTATTGGTATTGGGGTTGCCCAGGTATTGGGTCAAAACCAATACCCAATACTAACCTAGAAAAACCCAATACCAAACCCAATACCTGACTCAAAACCCAATACCAAACCAATACCAAACCCAATACCAACCCAATACCAGACCAAAAACCCAATACCAAACCAATACTAAGACCAATACCCAATACCCAATACCAATACCAACCCAATACCCAATACTCAATACCAATACCAACCCAATACCAAACCCAATACCAAGCACTTCAGTAGTGTTGATTTGGTATTGGGTATTGGTATTGGTATTGGGTCTCGCCCGGTATTGGTATTGGGTATTGGTATTGGGTCCCCAATTCGGTATTGGTATTGGGTATTGGGTATTGGTACAGGGCCGGTATTGGTATTGGGTATTGGTATTGGGTGTCAAAAGTGGTATTGTGCCCAGGCCTACCCAATACCTGACTCAAAACCCAATACCAAACCAACACCAAACCCAATACCAACCCAATACCAGACCAAAAACCCAATACCAAACCAATACTAAGACCAATACCCAATACCCAATACCAATACCAACCCAATACCCAATACTCAATACCAATACCAACCCAATACCAAACCCAATACCAACCACTTCAGTAGTATTGATTTGGTATTGGGTATTGGTATTGGTATTGGGTCTCGCCCGGTATTGGTATTGGGTATTGGTATTGGGTCCCCAATTCGGTATTGGTATTGGGTATTGGGTATTGGTACAGAGCCGGTATTGGTATTGGGTGTCAAAAGTGGTATTGTGCCCAGGCCTAGTCGCCGCCCCGGTTGGTACAGTAGTGCAGTAGGTATATGGTATAATTTTTGCTCAAAATGGTTTAAAATCGGTATTTTTCACTCCATATAGGCGAAAAATCGCGCGTGACGCGCGAAATTAGCGCTTAAGAGTACATTCTCATCAATATGTAGACATAAATTCCCGGACGACTCCCCCCAGCTCGGCCGGTCGGTACTACAGTAGGTAGGTTGATTGCAGGCAGGCTTTTTTGGTGGTACAGTAGGTTGATTGCTGCAAAGCAAAGGCCTGGATATGGGTAGCTACTGCTTCTTTCTTCAAAACGATGACTGAAAAGATCAAGAACTAGGAAGTGTTATTGCGCGAAGCGCAAAAATTTTGAAAATTTTGGTTCAGAAAATGGTAATTTCGTTCAAATTTAGGCATACCGGGCCGGACCGGGCCGGGCTGCTCGGCCCGGCCCGGCCCGGTCGACCAACTCCAAAATCGCGGCCCGGCCCGGCCCGTTTCCGATCTCTGATTGGGTCACCAATTTGGTATTGGGTATTGGCTATTGGGTATTGGTACAGGGCCGGTATTGGTATTGGGTATTGGTATTGGGTGTCAAAAGTGGTATTGTGCCCAGGCCTATTCCGGGGGCTCTATTAATTCACTGACCCCTTTTTGGGGAGCTGTATACGGGGGGCTCTATTCCGGGGGGCTGTATTTAGGTTTTGGTTTTACGGTATTCTTTCAGTAAAATAGGTTACTTCAGAACAGAGGTCGCAATCGGGCCGGGTTTGGCCGGCCCGGCCCGGCCCGAGCCCCCAAATCTCCGGCCCGGCCCGGCCCGGCCCGACCCGTACCCCCAAATCTCCGGCCCGGCCCGGCCCGAACCCCCAAATCTCCGGCCCGGCCCGGCCCGGCCCGAATTTTTTGGCTCAGATTTTAACCCAAGTTTTGTCATAATTTTTGCGATTTTTTTGAACCTATTTTTTGGTTGAAAACAACGGTGTTGCAGGGGGTGGGGGTACCCCCTAGGTACAGTAGGTAGGTAGGTTGACGCTCCATCCTGGTACACTAGGTAGGTCGCCGCAGGCGGCTAGTACAGTAAGTTGCGATTTTTGGCTCAACATGGTATATAAAATCGGTACTTTTCACTCCAAATAGGCGATAAATCGCCGCGCTACGCGCGAAATTAGCGTTTTAGAGCACATTTTCTTCAAAATTTCGACCGAAAAAGTTTTGTTCCCCCTTAGCCCGGCCGGTACAGTAGGTAGGTTGCCGTCCCGGTCCCACATTTTTGGTGGTACTGTAGGTTGCCGCCCCGCCTGGGTAGCTACACCACTGGTTGAAAATACATTGTTTTCCATGAAATGGTCGTCAGATAGAGACAATACTGATCACTTGCTTGCCGAATCCGTCAGAAATTTTAGTATTTTTGACAAAAAAATCCCTACTTTTTCAGTAAAATAAAGTCACTTCAGAAGCTTCGGGCCGGGGTGCCCGGCCCGGTCCGGCCCGACCCTCCAAATCTCCGGCCCGGCCCGGCCCGGCCCGAGCCAAAAGCCCAAAATCGCGGCCCGGCCCGGCCCGGCCCGGCCCGGCCCGGCCCGGCCCGGCCCGAGGTCGGGCCGGCCCGATTGCGACCTCTGCTTCAGAAGCCGGCCCGACCCGGCCAGAACCAAAAGCCCAAAATCGCGGCCCGGCCCGAGCTCGGGCCGGCCCGATTGCGACCTTTGAACGAAAGAGAAATCCAGAGTTGGATATGGATTCCGTTGTGTGAACTTTATCTCCCGTTCGTTCAAGTTTCGGTTTTGAAATTTTCTCTTTCGGTATACGGTAATTCAGTGGTTCCCAGCGGATCCTTTTTTGTTTCGGTTCTACAAACGGTTGATGGAAGACTGATTACCATTGTAATCAGTACACCCTGCAGAGGCTCTGGGGGGAAGACTGATTACAAATTAAACGAAGCCATAATCAGCCTTCCCCCCAAGGCCCAATCTCAGGAAGGCTGATTACGCATGCTGTAGCATGCATATAATCAGCCTTCCTGGGTTGGGCAGCTGGGGGGAAGACTGATTACGCTGACTGAATTGCGCGGAACGGGCGTATGGCCGGTGTGGCGTGAAGCACGAGCTGGTGTTGGGGTCTGGTCCCAATTGAATGCAGCAGTAAATAGCAGTTGGGCACTAATGTTTCACGTCATTGACTATCTCGAGTTTGTAGTGTCTGTGATGTTTCACTTGGCTACAGCTTAGGCTTAGGCTCCGTCTAGCCTGAGTCAAATGAAACATCTCAGGCCTGCAAAACAGCGAGGCAATCATTGACGTGAAACATTACGCGCGGTCGTTCCAACTCCAAAACAGTTGCATCCGGACCAGATCACTGGGAACGAACTGTCCCACAACCGATTCGGGTTTATCCGTTTTATTTTTCAATTTGTAATCAGTCTTCCCCCCAGCGCAGCTGAGTCGGGTTTATCAGGTTTATCAGCTTTATCCGGGTTATTTATAATCAGTCTTCCCCCCAGCGCAGCTGAGTCGGGTTTATCAGCTTTATCAGGTTTATCAGCTTTATCCGGGTTATTTGTAATCAGTCTTCCCCCCAGCGCAAGGGAGTCGGGTTTATCAGGTTTATCAGCTTTATCCGTTTTATTTATAATCAGTCTTCCCGGCACGCTACAAACTGATACCTAAAATCAACCAAAAAAACCAATATTGGGCTTTGGTCCAATTTAAGCCCAAGCCTAAGCCCAGTTGCAGGAGTAAGCCTAGGTCTAAGCGTTACCGCCTGACCCCAAGCCCATAAAGCCTACTCCAACGAACACCACCTGACCGAATTTTATGTGGGCAGGGATGTGGGTATGGAACAGGTGGGACAAGCGACATAAATCATTATGAGCAGCTTTGCGAGAAAATCAGAGTGTGTGTCGGTTCGCTGGCTTCAGCTGTGAAGGCGTTGGACTCGTGCCTGCGGGACCGCTGATTCGAGTCCCGCCAGCGCCGGCGAAATTTGTTGTTTTTTTGCTTTTTTTGGTTTAAACTAATTTATACATGCACAAAATGATGAGAAATAGTGTTTGTAACAGTGAAATCGGGGTTGGGGTGTCAAGACATAGCCCTCATTTTTTGTTTGTTTCCTTGAGCTTAGGCTTAGTCTTAGTCTTAGGCTTAGGTTGTTAGTTTATTTAGTATTTTGCAAAAAAAGTTTTTATTTTTGCGCAATTTTTTAAATTTGCTCTTGCTCGCTTTTTTGCCTTCATTTATTTCTCTGTTTTTTCCTTTTCATTGCTGCCTTCATCAAGCTCTCACTTTTTATAGTGTCTTCTACTAATAGATAATATTAATCTGTCACAACTTTCCATTTTTATAATTAGGCTTAGGCTTAGGCCTACGCCTAGGCTTCTTAGGCTTGGGCTTATACGTAATCTGAAGCGGCTGGCTTCAAAACGCCGTTTTCTGCCTTTTATAGGCGTGGATGATTTTCCAAAGATTTTTAACTCCTCTTATAAACTGTTCCTTGCATTTTTCTGCAATGAAACATCAAATTTTGATTGACGTAATCTTGACCTTTTTGAACTAGAAACTTATTTGTAACCCTGATCAGCATCTCCCGCATTACCAGATCGTAGAACCGAATTGCCAATAACTAATAACCGCAGCAACCACAAAATCACATCACAAATTCATTCACGTTTGGAATGGGTTAGTTCGAGAGGCAAATATATTCCGTCAGAACTTATTCACACTCCGCAAAAAAACAAATCGACGGCTTTTCAGCAAAGAAATCACAAAAAGCCGCCGCAAATACGAAAGGCAGGCAGTCCCAGAGATCAGTGAGCAAATCACGAAACAGCGATCAAGAAGTGAGATCAAAAACAGCACAACAACGAAAATCGCTCAAACAGGTTCAATCAAATGCATATGAAATGAAAGTCGGTTCATCTTGAAAAGTGTTTCTCACAAAAAGACGCCAGTTTTCGGACAAGACAGTCACTTTTGAATAAAAGAACGCAGCATCCAAACTTTTATTCTGGTATGGAAAATTCGGTCCGTCTCGTGCGTGACCGTGACATTGGATGCATCAATTTTCCGCCATAGCGTGAAAGTCGTTGCCAGACAGCTGATAAAAACAAGTATGGAATTCCGGTGTGCAGTGTGACATCCCAACATCCATTAGTGAATTCAAAAATATCTTTTGACCACCTGCAGTGTAGTGGCAGGCCCATGTGTGGGAGGTAAGTATGATGCGGGGTTGGGACCGGAAGCGTGAGAGGTATGATTTTAGTCACCCAAAAAGGCGAAAAAACACCGTTTTTGTGATACAATTTTGGCCAAAAATTGAGGTAAAAATAGTACTTTTTCAAAATTTTCGCCGAAAATCGCCTAAAAGTAGGTATTATGGGTGGGTTTGCGCGCGGAGCGCGCGATTTTTGGGAAAATAAGGTCGAAAAACACCGATTTTTGCCTTAAAAAGGTATAAAATTGCTTGTGAGAGGTATGATTTGGAGTTGTGAGAGGTAAGTACTCAACCCCCCCACCCCCCCCCAACCCCCCCCTCGGGTTTTGTGGTAGGTAAGTACTGAGAGGGGGGTAACCACCCCCCCAACCCCCCCCCAGCCACTACTATGACCACCTGCCAAAAGTCGCCTGACCAATCGAATGCGCAATCCGATCAAAGCATACCGGCCATGGATTCCCCTCCACCAGGATACGCCAACAGCGCAACGTGGTGGTCGTGGTCGTCAACGCCAATCGAGCAGTCGACAGCCGCGAGGCGATGACGATCGACGACAGGACGACCCGGAACAAGATGACCAGTCGGAGACAATGTCCGACACCAGCAGCAACAGTGATTATGACGATGACGAGGAAGAGGTATTATACGATCCTTACCTTTATGCCCATCTGGTGCATTTGCATTGATGGTCGCCTTGGTACACCTCTCACCTATTCTTGCGTTCAGTGTGCAATGCATAGGTTGCTGGCCCATTTGCACGAATGTTGATTACATAGTAGGTATGTATCCGAGTATTAAGGACCTGAGGAGGCCTTCTGTGTTGAGAAATTCGTGGGCGTTTCTGGATTTGTGAAGTTCACCATTTTTTTAACGCTGGTAAACATTTAAAAAAATGCGCCACTTTTCCCAGCTGAATACATCATCGACCTCGTAAGGTTCAACATAGTCATCACTTGCTTGCTTATTTGTGATCCCGTCGTACATACCCTGCGTATTTGACCACATAATCATGGTTGAGAAATCGGAAAGAACTGCGAGCAAGAACAGATGATAAAATTGTCAAGCTGCTTCACAGAACGTAGCCGACGAGTTGTTCTACGAAGAACAGTACGAGGACCGCGACATCAGCCTCGACGAAGACAAAAGTGGACAAAGCAGATCGACATCGAAATCGTCGAAAAAGGCCAAACTGAAGCAAAACAGTCGCGTGCGCGTTCGTCGACGTTAAAACGATTTATGAAATGCACAACAAACAACAACATCTTTCGAGATCTTGGTCTTATTTCTAAAGATCTTCTCTGGGATTGTGTTATCAGCCGATCAATCGGAAATATTTGACAAAATCAGACCTGACCGAAACTGACTTAAATAAAATAATAAAGTGATGACGGATATTTCTCTCAATATCAATGCATGCGGATGCGAGAACTTTTGGTGGAAATTTTTGCAGTCAGACTGTTTGTAACTGGACCATTGGCCAACGTTGATTTTAGCTGGTCTCAGCCGATTGATGTCGTTGATGTTTCATCGAGCCTTTGCGGGATGCCATGCCAAAGGCTTCTTGAGCTGCGTAAGGTGACACCGTGTGACAGTCGTGATACAACCCGTTTTCGGCTTAGCTGTGTGTTTCGCCTAAGCCTGAAAATAAGCCTAAGTCTGAGTTCACGCTTATGGTAGCATGGAGAAAATTGCGGAATTTGCAAAGACAAAGTTGGCGGCGTATACCCTCTTCGCGCGCGGACACTGTCGTTTTTCGTGTAAAGATACGGCTCTTCCGCGTTAGGTCAGAGGAATCGCGGAAAGAATTGCGTTTTGCGAAAATTCAGGTCAGACAAAGGTTCGTCGTCTTTTGGTTTTTCACCTTCAATTTCTTCGGTCTACATTCATTCTGCATGATCGCTCGCAATTTCAGTTTTAACGTGCAACGGATCGCTGTTTCATCATCTCATTTCGCAAAATTTCACTGGGAAAACTCCCCCCCCTCCCGAAAAAATGACTTGAGTTTTGTTGATTGCTGAGACATCGACGTTGTTTCCGTCGCTTGCGAATCTTCTTTCGTCTGTCTTCTATCCGCATCGAATTACTCAACGAGACAGAAGTTGTCTAGCTGGCAAGCTGGAGGTCCGCTCGTCGACTTCGACAACAAACGCCAAACCTTTGATTTCGTCCAACGAAGGGGAAGGAGAAAGGAGGAGGATTGACGCGGTCGTCGGCGATCGCATGGTGGAATCGACATTGCACGATGGTCGAACGATGGACAACGCGTCAACGTCTACGTTAGCGTCGGCAGAGTCGAATTCACCGACCGATAAGATTGAAAATCGATCGCAAAGTCCCGCCGCCACATCAACAAGTGCCATTATTGATCAAAAACCAAGTGCCCACGTCGTCATCCAGCAAGAAGAAGAACAGCAACAACGACAATCGACGTTGTCGACCGCCGAAAGCGTAGTGGATGAAATTGCCAGGTTTGTTGGGTTGCGATCAGGGTTTCTTGGGACCCGACACCCGACACTTACGGTTCAAAACATCAGTTTTGCTGAGAGATTAATTTTGAGAGAAAATTTTCTTTGAACCGAATGTTTCCGAAGATGCAGAATGTGACATTTTGGTGTTTGTTTCGTGTGAAAATACTTGAATTCAGTAACTTGAGCCAAAAATTGTACTAATGATGCAAATGCGAAAAAAAATTGCCTGTTTTTGTCCCAAAAGCAGATGTCGGGTGTAGGCATGGGCACCAATACCAATACCCAATACCAATACCACCCAATACCAACACCAATGCCAGTTTCTGGTATTGGTATTGGGTCTAATTCTGGTATTGGGTACTGGTTCACGTCTGGTATTGGTATTGGGTAATGGTATTGGGTTTACGCAGGTATTGGGCCAAAATCAATACCTGATCCAATGGTGTAGCTGGGGGGTGGGGGGTCCCCCCCTAGGTACAGTAGGTAGGTTGCCGCCCCTCACCTGGTACAGTAGGTAGGTTGCCGCCCCTCCCCTGGTACAGTAGGTAGGTTGCCGCCCCACCTAACTTTTCACCCAAAACAATCATTTTTTGGCTTAAAATCGCATAAAATTAGCATACTTGTCTGCAAATAGGCGAAAAATCGCGCGCTGCGCGCGAAATTAGTGTTTTAGGCCACATTTTCTTCAGTATTTAGACATAAAAAATTTCGGTTTCCAGATGACCCCCCCCCCCAAGTGGTACGACCCCCCCGCATTTTGGGTGGTACAGTAGGTTGCCGCCCCGCCTGGGTAGCTACACCACTGACCTGATCCCAAACTCAAAAACCCAATACCAAACCAATACCAAACACAATACCAGGCACCAAACCCCACCAAACCAATACCAAACCAATACTAAAACCAATAATCAATGCCATACCAAACACTGTAGTGGCTGGGGGGGGGGGGGATGGGGGGGGGCATTCCCCCCCCTAAGGGGTATCTATCTCGAGTCAACCCTTAGGGGGGGGATGGGGGGGGAAGGGTATCTATCTCGAGCCGACCCCAAAGGGTATCTCGAGTAAGTAGATTTATGGTTTTCAAAGGCAAAAACAGGTGTTTTTCGACCTCGGGACCCCCAAAAATCGCGCGCTCCGCGCGCATACACCCAAAAATGGTCATTTTAGGCCAATTTTCGGCAAAAATGTCAAAAAATACCCATTTTTAGGCCATTTTTGCAGTAAAATTGCATGCAAAAAAGGGCCTTTTTTCGCCTTTTGACGGACCATAGGGGTATCTTGGGTAGCCTCTGGGGGGTATCTCGAGTAAGTCCGAAACCTTCCCCCCCTAGGGTATCTTGGGTCGATTGGCCTGCCACCACACTGATACCAAATACCCAACACGGACCCAATGCCCAATATCCCATAATCCCAATGGTGTACCCAGTATCCCCAAAGGGGGGTGGGGGGTCCCCCAGGTACAGTAGGTAGCAAGGTACATAGGTAGGTTGACGTTCCATCCTGGTACAGTAGGTAGGTCGCCGCCCGGCGGCTGGTACAGAAAGATGCGCTTTTTGGCTCAAAATGGTATAAAATTGGTATTTTTCTCTCCCAATAGGCGAAAAATCGCGCGCTGCGCGCGAAATTAGCGTTTTAGGGTACATTTTGATCAATATTTCGACCTAAAAATTTTTGGTGGTACAGTAGGTTGCCGCCCCACCTGGGTAGCAACACCACTGCAAATGCAATACCCTAATATACCCAATACCAACCCAATACCCGGAACCCAAGTGGTATTGGTTTGGTATTGGGTATTGCTATTGGGTATTGGTCTGTGCCTGGTATTGATATTGGGTATTGGTATTGGGTCTGATTTTGGTATTGGGTATTGGTCCATGACTGGTATTGGTATTGGGTCTCAAAACAGGTATTGTGCCCATGCCTAGTCGGGTGTCGGTTTTTTTTCAAAAACTAGATGTCGGGTGTCGGGTTTTTTTTCAGATATCGGGTGTCGGGTACTTCCAGATGTCGGGTGTCGGACATTGGGTACCCCCCGACCTCTAACCCTAGTCATCGACCGAGTTTTTAGGCCCTGCCCAATCCCGCCCTATCGTCCGAAAATGTCCGACGCTGCCCGAGTTTCTTGCTCGAAAATACTTTCGCCACTTTTTGGCACAAATTTTATAGTTTTTCGTGAGCAACAGCAACTTGCCATTCAGAGTAGCAGAGAATTTCACTTCGAAGTTGTGGTAAATTTGGCTTTTGCCAAAATTTGTGAAGCCTTTTCATGAATTTACTTTGATGTTGACCGTCGGGCCTTTTCGTTCCGGCCATCCCTTCCGATTCCCCGGTTAGATTACCGGCCCGATTGAGATTGTGACCATGCCTGAACTGCAACGCGCAGCAAACAGCCGCAAATCGATTTTACAATTTGCAGAGGTGCGATTGACTTGGACAAACCGTCACCGGCCTCAACTTCCAGCCATAACATGCCTGACGACGCCTTGGGTACGATATATTTATTTATTGCACACGTAACCGCTGGTAAACCAACCCATTTTTTCCCTAAACAACCGTTGCGGTTTCGACTTCGATCCAAAGTCGGATACCGCGGCTGTTTTGGTCTCGTCATTAGATGGACAGCCAGGTCAAGTCCCGACCTCGAGCAGATAAAACAATAAAACAAAAGCTGATGACTGGGCTACAGACAAAAAAATATGTCAGATCAAATCCTGGAATCGGTGGTGGCTGCGTCAGACCCGAATCTGGCGCCAACTCCGCCGGCCATGTTTGACGACAACAAACAGCAACGAATATGTGATACAATCAATCAAGTGGTGCTAAACGCCAGGTGTATACCGACTCCGGTGTATAGGTAAGATTCGGTGCGATTCGTTTCGACATTCTGGTCACTGGAAACGCAAAAATTATGAATAAACGCATTATTGTTGTCAATTTCAGGGTTCTGACACCGATGGCAATCGAACCGCAGCACGAAGAGGAAGAGGACTTGTCAGGCGTCAGCACCAACTTTCTGGACCAACATTTGAGCGATACTATTGATCAGGTTTGGCTATGACAAAGCCTTAGTGGAGGTAGCCAACTCCCGATTCATTTATTTTAGAAAACGACAGTTGTTTAGCTACATGCAGTGACTCCCGCATGAGCATCTGATGCTGAATCTGTGCTGTCAACCCTTTTTTGGTCTACTCTTCACTGCAGTAACCGTTTTTGTGAGTTTTGCGGATGAAGGCGGGAAATTTTTGCTGTAAATGCAGAATATTTCCAGCTTACGCATAAAACAAAGCTGTCAGGTTCTTTAGCCATGAAATATTTTGCAAGAAACCCAAATGGAAAATAATCAAGGAAAACAAATCTCATTCGTTTCTTTCCCAGGTTGCCAATAGCAGCGGTGGCGATGAGGCGAGCATATACGTGTCCTACCCACAACAACAACACGAACAACAACATTCATCCCACAACAACAGCCATCTATCCCGATCCCATCACCCGACCACCATCACGATGTACGCGGTGCCCAATCGATCCGCAGCATTCGACGATTTACCCGAGAACTTTCTCGAAAACATCAGTCCGGGATCGGGCAGTTCCGACAACAATGGGAATCAACAGAACAACACGTTTGTGCTCAGTAGTACGACCAGCAATAATCATATTTCGACGAGTGCTAGCTATCATTTATCGAACAATATCAGCGGCAGCAATCATAATATGCACACTACGAATGTCAACCACAATTCGGGGACTTATGCGTCAACAGCAGCTGATTCCTATGAGTCGAATAATTCTATGCAACAACAATCACAATCAAGTCAGTTTTTTGTCGGGAGATTGGGTTACATTTCGTTTCATTTGTAATTTTGAAGCGCTAAATGTTTTGAATCCGTTACTACACGCGCTGGAGTTGTTTACAGTGTTAGCAGTTCGTATGCACATCACTAAAACTGTTATAAAATAAGGAAACCTATCCTATACTTACGTATTTTTCCGGAAAATATATTTTCGAAAAAAAACCGCTTTTTTCGAAAAAAAAACGTTTTTTTTCAAACATTTTTCCAGTACTTAAGGATACCCATGGTCCAGAAACGCCTATTTTGGAGGAAATTTCGTCGGGAAATGGCCTGAAACAGGCTAAAAATGCACTTGGAGATTAAAAAGTGCTCATTTTGAACTGTTTTGTACCGATTTACATTGGTTTTGACAACATCCTCTCGCAACCTTGGAAAATATCTCGGAAATTTTTGGAAAAAAGCCGTTTTTTTCCAAAAGTTGCCACTTGGAAAAATTTCCGGAAAAATAAAACCGTATTTTTCCTGGCCTCGGAAAAAACGGTTTTTTTCAGGTTTTTTCGAAAAAAAAAACTTTTTTGGGCACGCAAGTATACCCTGTCCACTCAGCTGTGACAAAGGCGGATCCTGTCCGTGACCAACGTTCATTTCAATTTTCAGGGGCTCAGTACATCCCGATATCAATCCAGCAGCAAGTGCAAACACGACACAACAACACCACCTCTCTACCCAATAATCACCAACAACAGCAATATCACCTGATGAAAATCGAACCTCACGACCCGCATACAGTGCCGATCGCAAATACTCGTCCTCCCGGCGGCAACAATCGTGTGCTGCCACCGCCATCCGAACTGTTGTCAACACTGTCGCCAGCAGCCACGTTTGTCCTGCAACAACATCAGCAACAACAACAGTCAAACAACAACAACACCGGCCACAACAACAGTGGTGGTGGTAAATTTGAATTGGTGCCCAGTAGTACGTCGAGCAACAACAACCTGCACGTCAGCACGGTGGATTTGGCAAATTCGATGATCACGCACATGTTCCCGGCCACGACTGGGACTTCGCAGCAGGTATGATTGGGAGATGGCATTTGTTTAGAAGTCTGCGCCGAAATGCGGATTCTGCTTGTCAGACAGAGATGGTGTTTATTTGGAGATCCGTTGTCTCCTTGTCTAAAGAAACGACGCATTTCGAAGAAAAATCGAACAATGTGGCCTCCAGACTTGGGTTAGAGCTATGTTGGCGGGTGCCAAAAATGGGCATGTGTCTGGTGTCGGGTGCCCCCTGCCCCACAGATGTCGGGTGTCGGCTTTTTTGGGACCGGACATCCGACACGAAGCAAATTAACAAAATTTCGCCTATTTTGGTCCGAAAACGTGATGGGTGCCAGTTACTTTTTGAACTGTTGGGTGACGGGTTTTTTCTCAAATGTCGGATGTCGGGTTCATAACCCTAGCCCTGACCACGTAACACTTCACAGGCTCAAAAACTGTGCACGACGCTCACAACACCACTTTACGTGAGTATGACTACTGACTGAGACGTGGTATATGTTCGTATTTTTTCGTAAAATATATTTCGAAAAAAACGTTTTTTTCAAATATTTTTAACACTGAAGTATACCGATTGTCCAAAAACGCCTGTTTTCGACAAAATTTTGTCGGGGCTTTCGAAAAAAATTTCTGAAATTTTTTTGGAAAAAACCCGTTTTTTCCTAAAGTTACCACTTGGAAAATTTTCGGACAAAATGAAAAACGGGCCCTGAAAAAAAATCGGTCTTTTTCGTTTTATTCCAGCGCGCAAGTATGAGACGTAATAGTCACAAAATTCCAGGCAGATCTAGTTCGATAAAGAAACGATTCCAAGAAATGCGACGTCAGTTATTTATCAATAAAAAATAATAAAACAACATTTCCCATTTTTGCAGCTGCAATTCTCGACGGTGTCTGGTACGACCACGGCGCGTCTACTGGCTCCGCTGGCGTCAGCACCCGGCAGCACTGCCACACAACCTTCGGGAACGTTATTGGTCGATTCATTGCTCATTGCCTCGCCGCCACAAAGGAATGCTAATAATAATGGTTGGGGTGTTGTTTGATGTCCAGTTTTTGTTCGGTTTCCCATTACCCAGGCAAGGACGAAGACCTTGTCCTTATGTATTCGGCTAAAAGCCATTCCGCTGTGAAACAGTGGTGTAGCTACCCAGGCGGGGCAACTACTGTACCACCAAAAATGTGGGGCGGCAACCTACCTACTGTACCGGCCGAGCTAGGGGGGGAGACAAAAATGTTTAGGTCTAAATATTGATGAAAATGTACTCTAAAACGCTAATTTCGCGCCTACCTACTGTACCAACATGGAGCGTCAACCTACCTACCTACTGTACCTAGCCCCCCCCCCCAGCTACACCAGTGCTGTGAAGCATCAACCCCCAATGACTTGACTAGGGTAGTTCTTTGAGTTGATGGAAAAGCGCCACTCATGTTTCCAAGGATGTTTTGTTGTATCGTGCTTAAATTTTTTTCGCGAGAAAACTCATTATTGCCTCTTGGTCAGGGGAGAGGGAAGTGCCACGGCACATAAGCTTAATAAAAAACACTGCCATCCCATTTTGCAGCCTCTGGGGGGACGATGTCAGGCACGGTGCGCGCGATGATGATCGACCGTGGCCTGGACATACCCGATACGAAACCGAGCAATCTCAAATCGTTGCATGGAAATCGAGCCGCCCGCGACTCGCGGATACAACAGAAACAACAACTGCATGCCTGTGAGATTGGGTTTTCTGTTTGTATTCTTGTTCGGTTTAAAATTTTTTGTTCAGCACAAGTTTATACTAGCTGCGATACAAGCATGTTAATTTTCGATGCTGATGAGTGAGAATAAAGGAGTTTACAAAAAATATCTTTTTGAAAAAGGTTCACCATCGACTTTCCCTGCGAAGAGGCCGTCAGAAGGAGAGCACATGCCATTTAATTGTTATTTTTTCGCTTCACGAACTTCCTCGCAGTTTGCGACACGTTTCATTGTCTACTTTATTGCAGTGCACCACCAACAAGCGAACAAGACGCATTACCCCGAGATACTGCCTGGTGCACCGCTGGATACGGGTGGTCCGGTTGGACTACCAATCGGCACCGTCCACAGCGATGCCGTCGACCCACATAGTGCACTTGCCCCGATCGAGGGCGAGAGTGATGACGACATATACATCGATACCAGAGATTTGTGCCATCGCATAGCCTATGAACTCAAACAGCACGGCATTCCACAGGCCGTATTTGCCGATAAGATATTGGGAAGGTGCGTCGAATGTTGTTTGTTTTCTTTTAGTTTTTTTTGGAACTTGTTGGGTGCTAATTAATCAATGTAAAATTAGTTAAATTCACATTTAGCGCAGATTAATCAAGTTTGAATGATATGGTAACCCGAAGTGACCACTGCTTCTCTCACGTGAGGGCGCGGTCACAAGTGTTAGATGACCCGCTGCTCCCCCAACCATGCACGTCAACTTTTGTGGTTTGGTTACCGATCCTTGGTTTTCTTTTGAAGCCTTTTTCATGGATTCAATGGGCAGAGTAACATTGAGTATCCAGCACCTGTATACCGTTTGAATGAAACATTTTGGTTTGCTCGCATGTGTTGAAAAGCATTTTTGGCACAAGTGATTGATTTTTATCGAGCATTCAGCAATCAAATGGACATTGGCATGGGAGCAGTTGGTCACAAACAAAAAGAAACGAACCGATAACTCGTGATCCCATTTTATGACACGCCAATTTGATTACGAAAATTTTGTCCACTTCAGAAGTCAAGGCACACTTTCGGACCTACTTCGCAACCCCAAACCGTGGAACAAGCTCAAATCGGGACGCGAAACATTTAGAAGAATGTACAACTGGCTGAAAATGCCTCTTGGACAACGATTAAATGTACTGGATTTGTCTGCAAACGCAACAGGTGCGTGAGAAGAAGTTGAGCTAATGTTTTTACGCAGGCAGTGGTGTCGTCAGGGGGCCCCCTGGTATGGGAATGGGAATTTTTGGAAAGCGGGTATGGGAAATTTTTTCTCTTTTGGAACCAGCGTTCCATTTCTCTCTTTTGGAACCAGCACCTCTAAGAAATGACTTTTTGACCCCGAGAAGTACCAAAATTGACCATTTTTCGCCTAACAACATAAAAAATCAGTTGCTATCGCAAGAAAACCCTGTTTTAATCACAAACCAATTTTTGGTACCTTTGGAACATTTTTGAGGTCACTTTTTCAGATATCCCCTCTAATATAGGAAATTTTAGGATTTTTGCAGAAACACCCCTGGTGTCGGAACTTTTTGATTTTTGGGGCATGTAAGGGAAATTTCCCGAAAATTTGGCTGGATGTGGGAAACGACACCGCTGTACGCAGGAATGACCTGGCAAGTTTCAACCAGTCTGTAGTTGAAATTATTTGGCCTTTTGTCAAATTTCCAATGATGCTGTCCCAAATTCGACTGTATTAATTTGAAAAATGTTGCTTATAATCGGGGTCGTTCCATCTGAATACTGTACAACAAGGTGCTTTTCGGTGCCCCTTCAGTGGGATTCTCACAGACGGCCTGGCGGTGCACCAGGACATCGTCAATGACCCAATTAAAAGGGTTTCGATGACACGTTATATTTTGCAGTGGATAGTGACGGTCAACACGCGTCACCCAGCAAGCCATCATCAGCCAATACGAGCACGTCGAATGCCGCTGACGTCACGATTGATATTGAGCAGGAGGATGACATACAATTGGAGGATAAACATGGACAGGCGTTGAAGGACATTGTCGCCAATGCGCATGCGCTTGCACAGTCCGAATATGAACAGAGTAAGCATTTTAAATGATCAGTCCATTCGTCTTATCAATTTTTTCGTGAATTTTGTTGACGAAAAAATAGTAGGCCACGTGGTTTCACTTGATATGGCAGATTTGGTATATGAAGCACCGGCTTCCAAGGGCCAAAAAGTGTTCAAATTCATACTCAGACAGGTGATGCACCTGGGCATGCCTGGGCATTTGACCGACGACAACGAAAGTTGACCGTGTGATAGAATCCATGTTTGCAGCTTTAGTGACCCACAGTTGAGTTGAGTTGGATCGTGAATGGGCGAGTGATTTTTTAGAGCTTTACTCCTTCATACGATTTGAAAGCGCGAAGCGTCGCACCCAGCGCTTGAAACATCCATGACATGATGATGCCACGAAAGCAACCCCGACAAGACAATCAGATTTCTACAATAACTAAATTTAGTGCCGTTCGCATTGCCAGGCACCAAACACGCGCCACAACGTCGTCGTTCGTCAACAGGCGCCGTCAGCCCCTCGTTATCGTCGGTGACTGACACGGAGGACCGGGATAGTCTGATGTTCGATTCGCCTGATTCATCAAGGAAACGGACATTGGGAGATGACTCGGATCCGAACAAGTCGTCATCCTCCGCCGCAGCACATAAACGACAACGATTGGTGTTCACCGATATACAGAAGAGAACCTTGCAGGTCGGTGGGAGGGGGATTTTGCCTATGACATTGGCTGGTTTCTTTCGATTTGGAAGTAACGCTGTCGGATAAGTTCACAGGCATGGTTTTTTTAACACAACAATGGTCGAAGACTTCTGATCAATTGTGAACTTGTCCATTGGCCAAATTCAGATCGATAGCCAAGAATTGTCTCGCTAGTCGACGTCCCCTTTCTTATTGGCTTGGCCACCGATCGGTTGTGCATTGGCATCCATTAAAACACAAACAATCACCCCCAGTATATACTTGCGGGCCGAAAAAAAAACGAAATAAACCGTGCAAGTGGCAACTTTGGACCTTGGCCTTTTCTTGCCAAAATTTCTCCAAAATAAGCATTTTCGGACCATGCCATGGGTATGCTTAAGTGCTGGAAAAATATTTGAAAAAACTTTTTTTCAAAAATCTGTTTTGCGGAATAAAATACACGAGTATAACCGACAAGCGAGTAGTGTGTCGTGCAGGCCATCTTCAAAGAGACGCAACGTCCGAGTCGTGAGATGCAGCAAACGATCGCCGAACATCTCAAACTCGACCTATCGACCGTCGCCAATTTCTTCATGAACGCCCGGCGTCGGTCGCGCAACGGCAGTGTGCATGTGTTCGACACGCCCGCGCCCTATCAGATGGTTAGAGATGTTCTTGTTTTCCTTTTCATTTATTAGGGTGTTAAAGTAACTGCCTGTTTTCTGGATAGCGACATGCGTGCGGCACATTTGCTCACATTTTTTTTAGTTTTTCACTGGCTGTAGTTGTAGACGGGGTAGAACTATCTAGCCCCGACTCTTTTGCTGGTAGAAACATATTGGCAAACAACCATCAAAATGCATGCATAATGCAAAAAGTCGTGACTCACGTACCAAACAAGACACGTCGGATCCGTTCAGATGCTTTGTTACCGGTACCGATTTGTCTGTTCCATAAGCCCTGGACACAAGTGTTTTTGCACATTTTCGTTAAGAGGGGGGGAAAAACAAATTAGAAAAAATTTCAAAATTTACTCCACCTTACTACCACACACAAAATTTTTCACACACCACAAAAATATAGATACAACAAAATGTTTTTTTTTAAAACATTCAAAAAAAAACAAATCTAATAAACACAAAAAAAACACCCACTCTATATTTATATAAAATTTTTTTTTTTTTTCTTTTTTTTTTTTTAAAAAATTTTTAATAATAAAAACTTTTTTTATACGTTCATACGAAAAAAAACAAACACAAACCAACACATATACAACTATTTCATTCTTTCTCTTTTTCTTTTTTTTTTTTTTTTTTTTTTTTTTTTTTTTTTTCTTTATTACTTTCTATCAATAAAAATAAAAAAAACAAAAAAACAATAAAATCTTTTTTTCTACTACTAATCTAAAACCACATACATTTATAAATACATATATATATTACATACACATATACTACTATACATATATACATAATATTTTATTTATTTTATAACAAAAAACAAAAAAAAAAACATTTTAATAGGTCGTTGAGGAACCGTTGTACCGAAGAGCACATGTCTTTATACAGTTTGCGCAAAACATTTCGCTGTGCAGCAAAGCGGGCCTTGCATCAATTGGTCGAAAATGTTCACGCCGTCGTATCCTTGTGCAATCGCTCTCAAATTCACAGAAATACTCCAACTGATCATTGGCAGGTGCGTCCAATCACGCCGCCTCCCGAGCCATCGCTGTCCAACCCAATGCACATGCGTCCACCCAAGGGACGACCACCCCGCACCCCTGCGTTGGTGCCACCCGTGGTGGGGACACAGCCGCCCAGACTCACTGTCGCCTCCGGGAGTATTGCGGATACGGTTGATCAGGTGCGTGCTGCTTCGAGGGGTGTTTTGGGATTTCTTTTATCTTTCCGCTGTTTTGTGGTTTGATATTCGTTTGTGGTTTACGCAATTACTCTCGTCGTGCAAGACCAGCAGCAAAATAGTTGACTTTGTTACCTAATGAGGAGTGGATGACGTATTTTTGTCATGCAACGGTCGGGTATGTGATTGTTTTGTTTTTTACGTACACGCACATTTGGATTGGGCTGGCTGGTTGTGTATGTTGCCGATGCCGATTCCCAGGGCAGGTGCACTTATTTTTTGGTGCGGTACTGTACCAAAATCAAAACTCGATCTTAGTTTCGGGTCTGTCTTGCTTCATATGACAGGGACAATTTCGGGTTATAAATGTTGTCTTATTTATGGCCTTCAGAATCCTCGTTCAAACATCACGAGCAAATCCATGAAGGTTCTTCGATAAAAAGTACGACGTGACAAAGGCCGATCCGCTGGCGATCATCAAGTTTGATGCCAATATTATTTTCTTCTGCCAGGTGGCTGCGGGTGCTTCGGCGTCAGCAAGCGGCCCCACGTCCGCCAACCATCAGCACAATCTCAACACGACAACGAGTGACACTGACAACGCCGATGTTTCATTCACGAATGTGCCTGACGCAACAAGGCAAGGCTCGATGTCGGTCTCGGACGACGATCCGTGTTCGTCGAAGGAGGATGACAATCGATTGCAGCAGCAGCACAATGCCGCTGGCACGTGTGGCAACAAAATGGCACCCATACCGGCTGGCGTGAAGGCGAAACAGATGGCTGCGGCATTGCAGGTGGGTGGGAGATGGTTGACAAAATGTACAATTTCGAAGGAATATCACTAAATAAAAAGCATGCCACGCGGCATTGGACTGAGTTAGGCCTGACCAGACAAAATTCCACGCCAAAATTGCGTCAGTCGTAGTAGAAAGTTTTCGTCAAAGTGTGCGAGCTGTGTGAACTAAGCATCTGTTGTGAAAGTGTCTCTCCACCCTAATAACAAGGATTGGATTGCTTGTCTGTGCGACCAAAGAGTCGACCTTTCCATCATAATTCCGCAACATACGATGTGTTTGTTATGCCATTTTCCAATGTTTCACCACACTTACGTACAGCCACACGTCTCCCCTCCGCACACCCGTTCGGGCCGTTGTGGTGTGCCAGTGATGTCATTGGGCGTGGAGCACAAACCGCCGCATCACAACAGCATCACCAACAACGAATCGAATGGCACTAAACCGAGCAGGGATCATCCATCCTGATTGATTGATTGGCTGAATGTACAAACGGAATAATCACAAACAAAACGTACTACCTAATGATTGGGTGGTGAGCTGATATGGAGACGTGGTTGTTCGGCTGAACATGGGTTCAAAATTAAGCACCTGCCAAAAAGTCCTTTCCAAACGGCTTACCACCACAACGGATCAAGAGTGAAAGTGTCTGTTGCATTTTCTATATCCATTTCACGCTTATCGTTGTTATTGTGTGTCATGCTTCAGCTGAACACTGTGTACCTATGCATCTGTGTAATAAACTAATTTATATTGTTTGTTTGATAAACCCCCGTACTCCTACCTTGCTTGCTGCTATAATAGTTGTGTAGCGCTCGCCTACACCACGCAATAACACTTGCTGAATGTGCTTCGAAACTAGTCAGTTCTATTTTCTCGCTGTTTTCACGTTCTAAAAATCATGCTTGTGCGATATTTCTGTATAATTGTTGTTGTTGTTGTTGTTGTGTACCCAGATCGCCGAACCATGATGTACGATAAATCCCCTTCGAATAACCAGGTCAAAGTGTCCTAAATTATTTTTATTATGATTTATATTATTAATGTTTTGCGACGTTTGGAATATTGATGTGCTTTGGTTTCGAATTTTTGTACGCCTGAAGAATCTATGCATCTGATTATATTTGATGTGCTTTTGTGCCGTCTAAACTCGCAACTTTTATGCTTGAGAAAAATCGTGTTAGTTTGTGAATCCCACACGTGTCTCTGAAATTCGTCGTCCATATTCTGTACATTAATTTTTATCTGACGGCCAGTATTATGGTATGCTTCAGCAAATACATGTAAAATACGCTCGAATGTTATTTTGTAAAGTACAACGTTTCTCGTGAAGCATCACCAAGCGAGCGTTTGTTCTGTGGTTTGAGATTACGTAGTGGACAGAAAGGCAAATTTGGCTCGGTGCTGAAAATCTCGATTTCGCTCATAATTGTTTCACTGACCGAACCAAAATTTGTCGTTTCTGCTCCATGCTTATCGCATTTTCACGATCGTGCATCACGGTGTGACTTTGAAGTTCCTTTCATTTGTAATTTTCGTTTTCAAGAATGAACTTTGCAGCCACACTGTGTGTGTACGGTGTACAAATATTGTGTTTTGTCCGTTTCTCTCTTTCTCGCAACGTCTGCCATCTATTTTTGTGTTCTTCTCGCTTTTCGACGAACTGAATCTTCTGCGATGTTTTTTTTCATTTTGTATATATTTTTTGCTCCTTTTATTCTACATTTCTATTTTTGGCTGGCTTGAGTGAAAAGTTTTTTTGAGTAAATGTGGCAAGTTGTTTTTTAAAATTGATGTCCGATGGTACACAGCTTGTGTTTGGAAGTACCCAACCTTCTGTAATAAGCCAGCGCTCTCTATCTGTACCCACTATTTCTCTTTGTTTCCGCGAGTGCCTTACAATATATACACACACCCAAACATGCATTGTAAGATCGGAAATCCGATTTTTCTCTCTGCTGTTTTTCCTTTTGTATGTTTTCCACTTTATTCTGTTCAAATTGTGTGTGCGTGTGTGTGTTTCACCTGAAATTTCTCCATGGCGTATCAGCATGCTGCGTTTATGATACCCATAACCTTCTATCTTTAATTCGCTACAAACTGATGTTTCATGCGGTATTATTATAATGATATGGTGTTCGGTGGTTATATATATCAAATGAGTAATAAGTTCATATTGTTCGATATATTTATTTTTTGCCAGCATTAAGTGCGTATACACATTTTTATTATTTTGGTTACCATTGAATTACATCGGTCTAATGCAATAAAGGAATGCTGATGCCTGTATCCAAAAACGAGCTTGGATGGTTCTGGACTACATACGTTGAGCATTTGTGGCGGACCGAATTGTAATAATGAACTTCGGAATCAGTAAAGCTTTGCACAAAAGAGCCCCTAGTTGCAGACTTAATATTTTGAACAATAATCCGGTTCGATCTGGATTTCATGAAGCATACAGAATTTGATCTGGGTTTGGTCACGGTTTTGTATCCATTTTTGCATAAAAAATAATCAAAAGAGCGAGGCCGCGTGGAGAGGAGCAGAAAAATAGGACAAAGACGATCTGATTTGGAAGAAAACGCAAGCTTGCATTATGCGGTCAACGTGAAAGCCCGCATGAGGCCGAAACGAATATAAATGCAGGCGCTTTTCGAAGCCACACTTCATGCAGTCTGCAGCGCTGCTGACTTTCTCACGCACGAAACCCCTCTGCCGCCCCCGCCACCAACATGCACCCTAAAACCGTGGTAGTTGTTTGCCTGATTGTCGCCTTGTTAACGCAGGGTGTGCTGTGCTTCTTCGGAATTGAGCAGAAACCAGAATTGATTGCAAAATGCAAGAACGATTGTCGGGCGCAGAATAAATGCTTCCTGTTCTTTTCGGCAAGAAGCCTATCGTGCAAATGTCGAATATGTGAGTTCTTTTTGATTTCTGAAGGAAAATATTCAATTGCGATCTCGGCAGGCCAATGTCTTCAATTTTTGTGATAATTTTCTTTCAGGCGACCTGAACAACACTGATGGCGGTTTTCGCACGAAGAGGGAGTTCGTCTGGGGTCGGAACACATGAGTTTTTAATCTGACTTATTTTGGTCTAATTCGTTATTGTTGTTATCGTTGTTATTGTTCATTTAGGCTCCGGCTCCACCAACGACAGATATCCCGTCTCAAACACGAGTCGCCACTAAATGACACATTTTGATAGCGTGTCCGCGTGCCTTGTTGACAGACCGCTTATTTATCAAAATTCTTCGGTTGCTTCATTTGGTGCGTGATTTGAAGTGATAACCTAGATATCTCTGATGTTTTCTTCGCAAAAATAAAATATGATGTCATATAAATTCTGTAAATCGGTGCACGTATTGGACTCAAACGTTATTTATTTCACGCGGCCAACAAAACAGGGGACTAAGGAACCAAAGATTCAAGCCACCGGATAAAACATGAACATGACCACCGAAGCGACACGCACATTTTTGAAATCAAGCACTACGTGTCCGCTTTCAAAACCACAGGCCTTGGTCATCTGGTCACCTTGACAAAACAGGTGCAAGCTGGGTGCATTCGCACAGCATGCACTTTATTACCATGGCAACTCAGCTGCTTATGAACATGTGTGTGACGAAACCACTTTTCAATCCGGCCAAATAATATTCTTCAATGTAAATCTGAATTAATCAACAAAGTATAAGAACAAAATATACAATTGTGTAACCCATGAATCAACGGGCAAAATAGATCGCGATGCCGCAGCCAAGTGAGTCGTTCTCGTGCATTTCTTGATAAACGGAGGAGTGTTGATTGATGCCCTTCAATCGTGCTTGTCATTTTCAGTATACGGCGGTGCCGTGGTAAGTGCAAATGCATTAATACCTCTTCACGTTTTGCCTCAGTTTCTCCAGAGGCTGAAACTTCAAAAAAAATTAAAATCGCATGTTTGTTCCAGAAATCTTCCCTTCCCTACCAACTGCTTCTATTGTGTGAGGCGTGGTACTTTTTAGCATTGGTGGTCGCTGAGGTGCTCATGTTCGTTTATAAATGTACGTTGAACGTTTCCTTTCCTGTTCATGTCTTTATGAAACCAAAAAGCTGCTTAAAGGTGTCTTTTGGAGTCTCGGGTGCATTCGCACTGACGATAACCTGGCGCACGACCACGTCTGTGAACGGCCGCGACGTCCACTCGCACAATCAGACCCTGAACGCAAAGTCGCCTTTCCATTTCAGGGCATCTACTACCGTATCCCACACGTAACGTTGTGGCCGACGTGCTTTTGTTCATCACGTTCGTGCTGATTGACGCTGTGAGAAATGTGTTCGGTTGGTTCGCTCGTGTTGCGACGAAAACACTTTGTTTTCACCGATGGAAAGTGTCAGACGCCCGGTACCACACTTCTTTATTAACCACACAGGAACAACTTTTCCGTTAGTCAACTTGAAGCTATCATCATATTAAATCTTGATATCCTTGATTTAAAAAAACACCAATTCCGGACCGCACTAGACGCGTGTAAAGCTAGCTGATATTTTGGTGAGAAGCGGCCTTAAGCCAGTCCTGAAACACTTGTGGATTGGATGGATAATGAATCCATTGATATTAGTCACAGAATCGCGTGGCAATTTAGATGAGCTGCGATATGAATTTGAACAAACGTGACTAAACTTCGGGTGCTTTTGAGACACCTTGCCTGCACTTGAGTTGACGCCTGCACGCCTCCATTGTGTATGAGTGTGACTGAACTGGCACTCTAGCCACGGGCTCAGCTGTTGAAAATGTACACCGATTGACTATTTTACGCACTCAAATGTCCCCCGTTGCAGCGCGTCGTGGCAATCTAACCGAATCGACCTCCAACGTCGCGCTATCGCTCGTGCTGACAGTCCCAGTCGTGGTCGGTTTGATCTACTTCATGGTCCTGCAAACGTACGTGCTCAGACTCGAACTGATTGCGTTCGGACTCCAACTTGTACTCGTTGTCCTGCAGTCGATATTCGCCGTAATCGCCGTCGCAACGTTTGCTAGATGATGTTTCATCATATTTCGTTTATGTGCTTGCTTGTTTTTCTATGTGCTGTTTTCTGTGTGTGTGACCGGTGGATGTCAAACTTGGTGTAATTTTGGATCGGTTTTCCATATCTGTGTTTCGACCCAACCACCACAATTGACATCGGTCTAATGCACGGTATGTTTGTTGATTCTTTCACAAAACAAAACATCCGAATTTTCCCGTGTTTTTTTTCACCAGGATTACGACAATGTTATTGTTGTGGATTTGATGAGATATAAGAGAAAAAAATGGGACGTTGATATCGATCAAGTTCTATACTTTTGGTTAGGTTGCATCTCCTGCGGCATGGAGATTAGAAAAGGCGGACAATAAAAAAGTGCTTTGGTGAATTGTTGAGCCGCTTACACCCGAGAATTACACTCCCGATACACTCCCAATAGTACTGTGGCAACACCCAGATTGACCATCCCCATTACAATCCCAAGATAACAAGATTATGATTATCATATGATTATCCACGATGTGGAGTGGAGTCATAGACTCGAAACTCAACTGCGATTGAAAACTTACACATTTGCTTCCAGTTTCAATTAGACAAATGTATCTTCGTCAATTTTAATCAATTTAAAAACTGCCTCACACATTGCCAAAAATTGAAACTGCACTCGAATATGCATTTACAATCGCAGTTAATTTTCGAGAATACGAGTGCTTCACAGTATCTTCCTACGCTGATCCGATCACTGGCACTTTCTCATAGAACGCGTACCGGTTGCCTGTGATGGTGTAATCCATCACACCCACCTGAAATAATGTCGGTGTGTTTGCTCCCATGGTCTTTTAATTTTTTATCGTTTATAGTTGTTTTTTAACCGTGTACAGTCGACAGTGAGTGATATCTTCACGGTACGCATACGCGCCACACATTGTCTCCGCCGCGCAATAGTCGGCACATTCGTCTTGCTGCAATATTGCTGGTGGTTTGGGGGATTTAGTTGGTATAGAGAATGCTTACAGTACACCCTCTTTAAAAGTGACATGATCGGACGGCACCCGGCAGTTTTGCACACTCACTATTTATTGGAGAACTGTGCTGAGCACGACCTAGCGTTCATAATGGTGCAGCGATCTGGGTAATATTACAGTGGTCAACCCAAGTGGTCAAATAATCACTTATATCGTAAACTCACCGCAGCCTCGAGTGAGCGCGGGTGGGTTGACAAGTCTACAATGTGAGTTGACGAACTGATTAGACCACTTGAGTTGACCACTGTCATATAAGCCAGCGCTCAAGCTCAAACTGTATTGAGTCACAGTGGAGAGGGTGCACTGCAACACAAGGTATTCCCCTCCACAAGTCAATTCCTTCAAAACCCACAGTGGCACAGTGGTGAGTCTTGTAGTGGTAGTGTGCATCCCCAACCGTGTCATCGGCGAACCAGACGAAATCGAACTCGGCGCTCGGCATGCCTTGACAGATAAGGGGAAAGGGTTGGATTACTTGGCAGCATCGCAGGGTTACGCCCGCAACGTACGATATTCGCAGATCCATTCCTTCTTCTCGGTTCCTGCGGTTGAATCGAAGCCGCCTCGACCGTAGTTGGCCGTTATGTCCAAACAACCGCGTAGGTCAGAGTCATCCGACCACGGCTGCGTGCGGGCTGTAACACCGGCATAACCGTACAGCGTACGATTGAAACTCAAATTTATGTTTATCAGAAAAATTGCGCCATGTATGTATGTAGGTAGTGAGCGAGTATATCAATATGCATAACCTGTACTGTATGTAGGTATATGTACAGCGACTAACGATATTCACAGACGTAGTGGTATGTGGCTGTGCAAGATCCGTCCTCGAGGCCATTAGTTGGCGAGTCAATTGCGGCACAATCTCCGGTGCCACTCGGCTCTCCACTTGCCCAAGACGCACTGGTACCGAACGGTATGGCGGGACACGTGATGTTGTCGAACCAAAACCATCCTCCTGCTGGTTCATCGGTCGTATCAAGCTGTCGACCGGCCGTCCACGCGGCATCCGAACCGAAGTTCTGTGCACGCGGGACAATGTAAATTACTTTTTAGTTTTTGTCCGTGGTGAAAAAAGGTCGAAAACTGAAGCGACTCACGAAAACTCCGTTGAGCGCCGCGTTAATGGCGTCGTCCCCGGCGTACATCAGTTCTCCGCCACCAAACACGGAGTCAGCCGCTTGACACGCCGTCTCGGCGTCGGCAAAGGTCTTAGGGGTTGTGTATTTTCGATAGCAACGATTGTTGTGCACGAGCTGTTGGTCACCCGCTGCTGCGCAGTCCGCACTTGAAACTGCAGCACAATTGTGCGGTTAAAACCGGTGGTGAAGAACGAAGGCGTCACTGCGGCCTTGCGCAAAGGCGTGCCCTCAAAGCACCTTACTGTCTGACCAATAACATTGGTATTTTTGCTTCAATGCAGCCTTCAAGGCAACCCAGTCGAAGAACCATAATGTTTTCGGAATTCATTCACTAATTTTTGGCTTTTTATTTCACTTTTGAGCGGCGTTCAGAACGACAAATCGAACACGATCCGAACTCACCCTGCATGTTCAGCATGTGGTATGGCACCTTCTGCGAGCCCTCAAAGCCGAGGTGCCAACGCCAATTGCCACCGTTGTCCTTAACAAGCGCAACCCACGGACAGTCATCCTAGAAACAATATGACTGTTTGAGTAAGCGTCGATTCTGAGATTTTCTGATATCGAGAAAACTAACCACGTCCGTGAAGTCCAGTGCAGCCGTCAGTGTTTTCACAATGTCCATGTTTGGCAATGGAGCCAGGCGTCCGCTCTCCCTGGACCAAACGCACCATATTATAGCGTAAATAAGGTTATCCTTGCAACAGCTGAATTACGAGGCAACCAACATTCTTGTGCACTGATGTCTCGCACATCCATATGACACTCCGTCGTCCCCGCTACCACTGGCTCGTTGGTCGACTGTGTAGCACACGCCATCCACGTACACAGCGCTCAACACCTGTTGTCACGTGATCATATTTCAGATTTATGCTCAGTTTTAGATAAACTCGCGTGTGTGCTTGCCATAAGCTGGGGAATAAAAAAGAGAGAAAGAGACCTCGCTGTCAACATTACTGCAGCCATGGCCGGACGGGGTCGTGGAGGTAGACGCGTCATTCAGGCCCTCGCACCATCCTTGGAAATCTGCCAATAAACTGGGAAAAGATCTTAAAAACAAAAAACACATTTTCCAAAAAAGTCCGACCGATGCACGTTTCCGTGACAGTAGTCCACTGTGAGCCATCACACAGTGACGTTACTGTCGTGCTGCCGTCATCCCAGACGTAGCCGTTGGCGCAATGCAATTCGGCTTCACCTTGGTCCTGGAAGGAAACATCATGGTTTCTAAAAAAGGGCACTATCGAAAAAACAACCGATAAAATATCTTACATCGACCATGCTCAACGCGGGTATATCGCTTTCGTAGGTGGTGGCAGCGAAGTTCACGTTCGAATACCCGGCATCGGTCAGATCGGACATCTTGCATACTGTAAGACAAAATAGGCGTCTTTTAGCAAAATAAAAAACTATTAAACGAGGATACAGTATACAATAGTTCCTGCATACGCACCCCGTTTACAACTTTGCGTCGGGTAATCCCATGTGTTCAGGTCAACGCATCGGATCAACTTGGGCGCAATTGTATCGTCGGTCCAGGCGAATCTGTATATTTCAGATTTCATGAAAATTGTCAACGGATAACTTGTCCATTTGTTATTTTCTTGACTCAATAGGGCGGCACTGACGATGGCCTGGTGCACCCATTGCATCAGTATATAGCTCACCCATCACTGCATGCCACCGCAATATGCCCTCCCACCAGCACATAGTCATTGTCAGCCTGATACAAACTGGATACGGGAGCTGCGTTGGTGATGTCTGTCAGGTCGGCCGTCTTGCACGCTGAAATCAGGCAGTTGTTGTGGGCTCAGGTATAATCGATTGACAAGACCGACTGACAAAGCTGAATGACCGACTGACAAAGCTGAATGACATTACAGATTGACCAACCAGGCACACAATCCTTGGGGTCATCCTCATGCTGCCATCTGCCGCCTTGATGACAGCGCACTTTGTGCGTTTGCGTGTCGCCACTCTCCCACACATGCTCATCGTCTTTGCACTCGAGCTCGGCCCAACCGGACCACTGAAACTTTGAAAACGACATTGCACGCAGCAATGTGCTTTCTTGTTGGCCTGTTTCGTGCAAATATGCCAGGTGGTGCATCAAGTCATCGCGTCAGTACTAGAGAGAAATTTAAAAATGAATCTTCATTTTCATCAAGAACCTTAACGCCATCGCCAGCTGCATTCTCATCCACGTACACAATCGTTGAAGAAACGTTGTCACCGATGGGTAACGTCGACTTGGGACAATCTGCAAAATTATAAATCATTATTGTACTCATCTTAAAAAATAATAATTCCCGTTTCAATAACCATGGCGTTTTAACCTAAAGGTGCGGAGCGCAGAGGCCAGACGCCCAGATGGTTTTCAAAAAAACAACCTCCACACTGAGTGCTTGAATTGATTGTGTAAAAAGGCATGGCCGGGTGTAGATCTAGTTCGATCGAACTGACTAACTTACCGATCTTATTCGGATTGGCGAGAGTCGTGCCAACGATGGTGCACAGAATGAGAGTCCACTGCATTGTGAACAGATAGACAATTCCTCGAAAATTTTTTTCAAGCAATGTTGATTGGAACCCTGAAACAATGTTGAACGAAACTTGGGAAAAACTAAAAACATCCACTTTCACAACTAAACTGCCAAAACTGCAAGCCAGAGCCGGGCCGAGTACTTACAGTAACCTTATCAGCTGACGTGGCAGCTGGAATATCGACTCCAAATGGGTTTGTTTCTGAGCAACGAGGATAAATTTTTATGCTGTTAACCGCTCATTATCGTTAAGCCAACAACCCACCCATTAATTTCAGTGCTCAACCAAATGCAGTTTATATTTTTTGCGTTTTACATCGGCACAAAGTATAGTAGAATAAACCTGCACAATAAACCTAAACGACGTTTATGTAAAATACCATTTCTGAAATCACTTTGCTTTGGTGATCCAATTTTATTCCTTTTATTTTCCAAATATTCATATTGGTACTTCGAAGTTTGCGTTATTTATAACAAGCAAAGCCTTGTTGAATTACACCAGAAGCAATTGAGCTTTGGGTAAGGATCACAGACGGATTAGCAATAAACAACCGAACAAAAATAGCCTTCCCCACAATGCACCTGCATAATGTATTGTATATACTGTGGTTCGATTGCTATAATGACCACCTATTTTCCGTTCAGGTTTAACCAAATCAAATCAAGTTTTGAGGTTTTTACAACCAAATGATGGACTTGGTTCTCCAACCAGGCTATTGAGTTTCGCTATTTCGCCAGCGGTTTTATGTTTTTTATCCATTTTATTTTTATTCGATACAAGGTTCTGTTTTCCCATCTGTACAAAAATACGGATCGTGCAATCAAGCACGTGATAATACAAAAAAGTTCTAATCGTAATGAAAAACACGACAAAGTTTTTGGCCCACAATTCAGAGTAAGAAGGAATATCATACAAAAACACGTTTCTTCCATATCGACACATGTTTTCGTTCATAATTTCGTGCAAAAGTATCAATACTTATTCGCTCTGCCAGAGTCTCCCATGCTCGACATCACGAAAAGTTGTGATCGTAACGATAGTTTTGTGGAGGTCTGTCCAATTCGTCGTCTGAGTGAAAGATGTTTGATTTTGCATACATTCAGCACGAAGGCAATGGTATTTATTGGCACTTAAACCTGGCCCGCCACTATTGATATTTGAAATTTTTGGTTTGTTTTTTTTGCTCTAATTTAGTTGCCGACATCGAGACGAATAAGGTTTATATTCATGACTTTTTGATTTAGTGCAGATTTTATATCGAAATCAATCGATAAACACCGGTTCTCGGGAACAAAATTAAAAAAAATAGATAGACCCCCACTTATTGGCAATCACGTCAGCCAGGAACAAAATTTTGAATTACCGCCAAATGTTATAGGCTTACAGTATGCTATTAGGGACTTTACGCTCCCGACTTTACGCTCCCACTACACAGTGCTGCCAGTGCGCGCGCTTGCAACACGTGTGTTATGCACTAACAAACAGAGCGGCACTGTACAAAACGCATGGGCAAGGTCACGTGACTACCGTATGCTTGTGATAAGAAGTAGTCGGCCATCTTGAATATTTGTTCTTGTCTGCCTGAAATGCACTAAACGGGGGTCTATCTATTTTTTGGAATTTTGTTCCCGAGAACCGGTGTTTATGGATTAATTTCGGTATTAAATCGGCACTTAATGGAAAAGTCACGAATGTAAACCTTGTTGGTCTCGATGTCGGCAACAGTAATAAATCATAAAAACAGACCAAAATTTTCAAATATCAATAGTGGCGGGCCAGGTTTAAGGTGAAGTTATAGATGGTCGAGCGTCAACGACAACCTGCTGCACCCAAAAGATCGCCAACGAAGCGCCCAAAATGTGAGATCGCCGAAGTCGCCAGACACATAGTACCTACATACATACAACTCAGAAAATGCTGAAAAACGACCACCTACCACCACCCAAACATGTTGTATCGGCAGTACTGAAACACTGTCGCTGGACGTCCGATGCCATGATTTCGGTCGCTAAGATATCTCGACGGCAAAACGGTATCTTTCCAGTGTTGGGCTCCAGCGACGTGACAAACGGTCGAAAGCGCATTTTGTCGCCCGTCACCTGCAGCCATTTATATAGATCTGATGAAACATCACTCAATCAATCAGTGGGATCAACTTTGATGGGCAAAAGAGGGCGATATCAGACTTGGAAATCGGTTCGGTTATAGGTCCGGTCTTGCCTGGGTCGAGTACACGTCATAACCTTTTTGCCTGAAGGGTACTTCAAGATTTATTGATTTGTTGTTCACAGACAGCTATGTACATGTATGTACGTAATAAAGAACTCCAAGGCTGATCGAAATTAATGCTTCAATGCAAGTTACTTATCTTAATAAATTATCTCAATGCAAACAGTCACGTGACCAAGTTAAGACTCTGGTGGACCGGTCATCAAGTAGTCTGATAATATTGGCACTGCGTGTTTTTGGCAAAGCTTTATTTGCAACAACTTCTCCCGGGCGCATGCAAACAGTGTTGTCATTTTCCAGTAAGGCCGTCTTCACAATGACCCGTTTTCCCGTTTTCCCGGTTTCCCGTTTTCCCGGTTTCCCGGTTTCCCGTTTTCCCGTTTTCCCGGTTTGCTTCATTGGTGTCTTCACAATGAAGTCCGGTTTCCCGGTTTCCCGTTTTCCCGTTTTCCGTTTTCCCGGTTCATAAAATGTGTCTTCACAATGACACGTTTTCCCGTTTTCCCGTTTTCACGTTTTTTTGCACAACGCACAAAAACATTTAGGTGAGTTCAACTTGGTCAACGTTTACAGTAATTCTCATGTCAGTCTATTTTGTCAGTCTATCGATTTCTATAACACTGCAGCATACATAGGAAAACGAAAAGAGACTGACATCGACAGACTGACATGAGCACGATCCTATCTTCAACACTGTATGGCCTTGCTAAAGAAGATTTATTACATGTAAAATGCACAGAACTTGTTGTAAATATTTTGTTAGATAATTATAGGTTTTTAGGCCGGCTTGTGTGCAAAGTGCAATGCACATAATTGTAAAACAACACACACGCACACACACACACACACACAACACAACTTGCCTGCCTGTTTGAGCAAGCACGCACGTGTTTAGTACAGTGCAGACGTTTATATAGACCGTTTACCAGGGTTGTCCGCATCGGCAGCTTGGCTTATGGTTTGTGCTTGGACCTTCGACGCAAAACGTGCCGGGTTCGACCCCTCGTGGATTGAAAAGTTTTGATTTTTTTAAGTTTCGTGTTTGAAAATGATGATGACAATCATAAAAATGCCGCCGAAGATGGACTTCTGTTCGTATTTTCCATATCCTACTTATATTTAGGCTTTGGCTTAGGCAGCCAGCCTCAAAATTTGATTGTTTGTCAGTATACATTTACTAAAAAGTGAACAAATGGTAAAGACACACAAGTAAACTTACACTATGCTTGTTTGTCTGAAATGAATGCAAATATACATAATGAATATACTTGCTGTACATAATTGGCACGCAAAACAGTCAAACTACCACAATTGGACATGTCCCAGCATCCAATCCCCCCCAAAAGCCACAAAACCGGAACAAAAAAGAACCGGTCAAAAGTTTTCCCCCTCCCAAAAAAAAACACGCCAAAGGGAAAAAGGGAAAACAAAAAAGAACACAACCACGAAAAAAGGAAAAAGGAAAAAGGGAAAAAGGAAAAACGGAAAAAAACAAAAACAAAAACCAAAACCGGAAAAAGGGAAAAAGGAAAAACGGAAAAATGAAGACGGCCTAAGGGCTCCACCAGATGGACCCGAAACCCGAAACACGAAGCATGATAATCGAAAATGTTTCGACTGACCGTATAAATTGGGCACGTCAGCTACAAGTGGCAAGACCGAAACATTTTCGATTACCATGCTTTGTGTTTCGGGTTTCGGGTTTTTTTTTCAAAACACGAAACCCGAAACATGGACATAGAAAAAATTATGTTTCGGGTTTCGGGTCTATCTGGTGGAGCCCTAATGTATGAAAACGTGGTGCACCGAGTCATCATCGGTGCACAGCACACCAGAAGAATGATAGCGTGCAGCGCACTCACCCGTCCAACTTTATCGTCACACTTTCCGTACACATGTCCGGCCACACAAGACCACGGCGACCACTGCGCTTGCGTAGCACACGTCACGTCGATGGTAATATCGTAGCGATAGCGATTTATTTCTGGCATCGGGTTTGGATTCCATCTGCACAAGCACGCAACTTATGTAACTTAGCTTCCTTTTCACCCTACCCAGCTGGAAAAAGCGGATTACTTACACTTGGTCGCGGTAGAAATAGAAGTAGTAGATGGTGTCCGGCGAAGTAACGATAATCTTGTCGATTTTCCAAACTGCAGTAAGAAGGTAGAAATCTACACTCACAACATTGCGATTGCTGATTGGCTGATGATTTGCTTGCTGCACCAATGACTGAGGGCCAATTCAAACTTGGTAATCGGTCCGGTCAGATGCTATTCTTTCCTTGGTCGCCTGACGTTTTGCGTTCAGGATAATTCAAGATTTGCTGATGCCACCAATTTCGACGAGCGTAGAAGTGGTTCCCAGACCCCAAATAAATGCCCAGTTACGCTGGTCGAAATACGAGACATGTAAATGTTAATATATATCCTTAACGCGATGATAAGTCACATGAGCAAGTCAAGCAAGGCCGCACCGAACCGCACAAAGTTTAAATTTCCTAACCTGTTTCAGCTTTTCGCGTCATGTATTCAACTGTCACTCGATTCAGCTTTCCAAAATTGGCATCTTGGTCGATCGTCATGCCTGCCCACTCATACTTCTGCAAGTACACATGTGAATGTGAAACATCACCGTGATATCATCATCTGTTTGAAAGAAACTCACATCGAAAGCATTGGCTCCAATATAGTGAATTGCGCTTTCCTGAATAAGTAGCTCTAGTTACATCACGCTGAAGGGTAACACATACATATCCAGGATATTGATGCCGGAGTTACCGCACAACACCTCACATAGTCCCGAGGGTCCATTTAGGTTAAAATGTTTTTTCAAAATCAATCCAAAAATCTTCGGTGCAAAAACGTCACAAACTGGTCGTTCTTGAACTTTTGTTAAAGGAAATCGTTTTCATTAAAAATCAAAAATAGCACAGAAGCGATTCGTTTGATAACGTCGGCGCAAAAACAGCACGTCAAATTTTTTCGAATTGAGCCCTCCGAGGGCTCTATCTTGGTAAAATGTTGGAAACAGAAACTCCGATTTTCCCCGTTTTTTTACAAATGGCACCCCGGGGGTTTTATAGGAAAACTCAGGAACGTACGCCGTCATCGCCGATCAGCTGAAGCCCGATTTGGGTGTCGTTGGTTTTTTCAGTCCAAGCCAACGTGATAATCGCTGCAAAGTAGCTGTACGAACCGGCGGGGGTCGGCGCTGGAACGTGAACCGTGTGCACATCAAGAAAATACTAAAACTCGAAAATTACGAACAACGCTGCCAACTTTGTGTTGCACACTGTTTTCCGGTGTTGCAGTATTTGTATCGGTCGAATTTGGCCATCTGCATTTTTTGCGACCCGACAGCTGCTGTTTTGGACTGACGATCGAACACGTCCAGACGTTGACGAATTTGATTACTGCAATTCACTTATCGATGGGTCCCGTGATCTATATTGTTTGATCAACAGATCGATGATCGCAAACGCACCCCCAACCACATTGCGGTGCACAGTACCACTCTCCCCAGCTGGTGAGTCTGTGGTACACAGTCAAGTTGAGTGCTGGCGGTTGCCAGTGGAGCACCAGTGCCCCGCCACTCTGAACGGTCGTCGTCCTGCCGACGCCCTCAATTTTCCTGCCGTTAATAAATTTGTTTTTGTTTCAACGCGCCAGATTTTCATTTTGCACTGTGTTGCAAAAATGTCAAAGTCGAAACTGACCACTTGGCGAAAAACTCGTTGTGCATATTGACTCCATTACCATCGACGTAGTACACAACCAAGCGCTCCAACCACCAAGGCTTCGGATCTGGGCGATTTGATGAAGAAAATAAAATCATAAACCTTACTTTTCAATCGTTTTGAGAAAGAATATTACCACACGGATCGTCGTAGAAACAGCGTCCGTTGCCGATCGTAACTTTGGTCAGTAAATCCATAAAGCCTTTCCATTCAATGTTGTTGCTGTTGCAGAACTGGGCAAATAATGAACATCATCTATAATTCCCGAAGCTGGAGCCAAGGTATAGCTTGGTGTAAATTTGAAAATCTGCCCGCGGATCACATTTTCAATTGAAAAATTTGTCATCACTGTCGATATTCGGAAAAAATGTTCATCCACTGATGAAAAATACGTGGCAAAGCTCTTTACACACAAACATGGCTGTGAAAATTGTACCCCCGGGTGGAGTTTCGAATCTGCACCGAACAGAAACTGGCTCCCTGGTGTAAACGTCGTCAATGAGTACTGTACAATGTCCATCTAATTCTCATTACTCCTGCGAAATACAATAGCGACTCTAAAACGTGACACTTAACGTGGAGTGCACACAAAGTCAATTGTGATGGCAAACCTCGTAGATTTTCGCATATTTGTTCTCGACCAGGTAGTGAATCAAGGCTGGCGGCTCGGACAGAATTGATTTCCAGGGTTTAATTTGAACGGGTGGTTGCAGGACCGATTGTAGACGCAAAACGTTCGTTTGCGCCCCGTCCACTATGCCGTGCAATTGAATATGCGCGTCACAATCATCTACAACTGGCATAGTCCTGTTGGATGATGTTTCACAGTGGTGATCAAGGCCACCCTGTCCGGTCTTGGCTTGGTCACTCGTCACATTCTTGAAAACCGACATTTTAAAAGATTTACAAATGCCACTGATTGCTTAACAGCATAAAAGTTATTTAATCAATGCCTGGGAATATCTTTCACGCGCGTCACGAAATTGTGGCACCAGTACCGTTTAAAATATTCCAAGTACAAAAAGTCATGTGATTAAGACAAGACCGGTTTCGAACATTCACCAAGTTTGATATCGCCCACTGTGTTCTTCTCTTTGACGGGTCACTACATGGACAGTATTTGCCACGACGATGTCCTGGTACACCACCCGTCTGTGTGAGGTCGCATGTGGAAACAACGGTAGCACAGTTTTGTACTGAACTCACAATTCACCCACACGATTGCACTCACCTTGTAATTTCAGGTCTTCGTCCACCCATTTCTCCTTTGTGCCGTGTAACGCGATCACATATCGGCGCTCTGTGTTCGTGTTGCATAGCTCGTTGTTGTACAGCCAATGCTCGTGCGTGTACTGTTCAAAGCCTGTGAAACATCACATGTGCTGGTATAGAAGTGCAAATTGTGAAAAATGTGGCACGCCAACTTCTTTTGCTTGTTGAATGGCAGTTCGACTATTATGGACAACAAAAACTTGTGTCACAGTGGAAATACATACGTCCGCGGAGCGTAAATTCAAAAATTTCATCTCCAAATTTGGAAATAGTCGTCAAAAGGTTGATACAGCGTGTGTCAAAAAGTACCTGACCTGGTGGGGGTTCATTGGGTGGTTGTTCTTCTGGCAGCTCATCTGCGCCAGCCAACACAAACAGCAACATCAACAACACCGGTTTGCGCCATGTCATGACCATTGCAGGAATGCTTTTGTAATTTTTTAAATATCCGGGTGATTGATGTGTCTCGTATGAAACGAAGAATGACTGAGGGGATTTTTGAATGTGTAGTATTTATTCAATGCTGATTTCTTGTCGTGGATAAGCTGATGTTTCACAACACACATCAGCGCCATCATTTGTCGGATAATGGCACTCGCTGTCTAGTGCTTCTGCTCAAATTAGTTCTCATACTATGCATCATGATCTGTGCGTTTCATTGCCCCAGCTAAGACAGCTTGTTGGAGACAGACTACGAGCGGCTATTTTAAAATTAAAATCATGCCTGTGTTTAGCAAAGTGCCTTTCAGCTGGTCCATAAGTCTTCCACAAAATGATTTAAAAATGTTCATTGTCATCATGCACTTTTGACCATGTCATTGAGAAATTAACGTGCATATAATTGCTCATGTGTTATTGCTTCAGAACTAGACATCCGGTAGAATGCAAGCCATTCTACGAATCACTGCCAGGGATAAATGGTGCCGGAATCAGCAGCGAAGGCATTGCGACATTTGATGATGAACAGGGCCTCCCACCGGCCATTTCTGCCTGGGGGCCCAACACTGTTCTCAATGACATTTCTACCTGGGGCCCAAGGGGCCCAGGCTTGCGTGGCCCACCCTGTAGCTGGACCCCCTGAGCCCCCTGGGTCCCCCGAGCCAGAAATGCTCTCCCATCGATCGAAAACGAGCCGATGCTCAGTGAATCTGATGATGATTATTGTTCTGATCACGAATTGCCCTTGTCTGCATAGCAGTCACTGTACGAGCAACATGCAGGTGTTGTATGCACAGGCCATTGGGCACAATATCCTAATCAGCGGTCTCAAAATTAATCCTGACATATCGCTCTGATTGTGGATCAAAGTTTGAAGAAAAGCCGTTTTCTCGAAAGTTACCAAAAGCCAGGTCTTGGTCATGGCGCGAAAGGCTGACATGTACTTTATGACTGTCTCGTTTATTTCTGTAACTCGTAAGATAATATACATACATACAGTATATTCCATCTCATCGGTGATTCCTCTTTCAAGTATTTTTAGCAGACGCACACTTTTGTCGTCGTTATACTTTGACATGTTATAGATTATTTCTCAGAATAAAGACGAACTGGAATGGAGTGGGTGCTTGTTTTACACAGTGATTTTATTGTGCGGATATCACATGAATGTTTACACCGACCTATGTATGTAGTGAACATCAGGTTTCCCAAAAAAACACTGACAACGTCAATAACGGGATTATGTAAAATAAATTGATTACGATCACGGACAAAAGCAAAAACGCATCACAAAGTCCGACAAAAAATAAGCTTGACAAAATATCAATGAACGGCCTTCGATTCTAACACAATCTAATTCTTCATAGCGTTTAACACCTCATTGATGTTGCCCTGTTTTGCCTCGACCAACGCGCGCAGCCATCCACCCTCATCGCTGAAACCCATTGACAACAACTTGGTCATTGTTTCGTCGATTTGACGTTGCTCTGAGAAAAATACAGGATTTCTTGAAGAATTGTTTTCGATTTTTCTCTTTTTTCTTTTCAATAAAACTCACTGGCTGCCTGCTGGAATCCGGCGTGATGTTGAGCCAGTGCACCCATGATGTTCTGCAAGAACGGATGAGCTTGTGGTTGGCTGGACGGACCGGGTTTCGGTTCGGGATCCTGATTTGAAAGGAAATTTTTTTCAAACATTTTAGTTTGATTTCTGAAATACTCTAAAATAAACATTACACAAACCCACCTGCTTCTTTTCCGGACCGTCAGTTTTCTTGTTCTCTGGTTCGGCGGCTGCCTTTTCCTGTTTGGGACGAACCTCGATCTCAACGTTGACACCGGCTGAAAAAATATGGAATTATTTTGCATTATTATTTTATATTTGGAATAAGGAGAAGCATAACTGAAAAAATGGAATACAATCAAAAATAAAAAACGTTTTCGTACCGAATCCACGCAGCATTTCGGCGATGTGATTGGCGGTCATCTGAATGTGCTCGACAGCCTCTTGCTGACTGGAAAGTTGAATAAAAAATGAGTGATAATCACTTTTGAAAATGTGTAAATTGGGTTGAGATGATGAGACAGATATGACGTTCACAAAGCAGTGACTGATACAGTGACAAAAGCAATCACCACAGTAGACTTGTCACGGCTGTCACGAGTATAAAGCATTTGTCGAGAAAAAAGGTCACTTTGGATACGTTGGACTGCACTTCAATCGAAAACTAAAATGTATCCAAGTGCACACACACCTCTGCTCATCATTTCCCACTTTGTCCTGGTCCAATTGTGCGTTGTTCAGCAGTCCATTTAGCATTGGGCCCATGAACACGGCGAAATGCTCGGGCGGAACGAAACCACCGAAATGGCACGGTTTGCCACCTGGAGAATTTAAGAGGTTTGGATAAATTATATGGTTGTCACTGTCACTGAGACTCTATTGTTGATGACCGAAGCCAGTCTCTCCATCTACGAAGTGTGGGAAGAACATTTTTTGGCTTTTCAAGTCGGTTCACTTCGAGTCTCAGCTCGATTTGGTCGAAATTCGTTCTGGTTGTGGGCTCAATCCCTGCCTGAATGAGCCCAACTGGGCGCTTGTTCGGCAGTTTTATAAACACTGAGAATGCCAACCTTGTTGCTGTTTCGGCTCTTTCTTCTCCTGCTGCTGTTCGTGTCCCTCCTTTTTCTGCACACACTCCAATTTGATCACTTTGCCCCCGTCCTTTGTGTCAACGGCATGACGCAATGCTTCACGCCACTCGATCTCGTTCGAAACCAGCACTCGGTCGCCCTCCTGGTCTGAAATTTAATGTTTTTTATATTTTTTGTCAGTGTGTAAACCATTGGGCAACGGGCTCCCTCATACTGATGATGACCTGGTGGACCACACTGTTCGACACGCTACAGCCACACTTTGTGATTTGCTTTTGGCGCATACGTTTGGGTAAACTTGTGGGCGAAATCAAACCTTATTCAGTCCGGCTCGGTCCTGTCTTGAAAGCCCGATTTATATGTGCTCGATCTGTCTCATTACCCGAAAACGGTAAACAAGACGCCCACCAAAGTCACCCTCCCGTTTTCAGCTAACCGATCCAGGTCAAATCTCCGTTGACTCCCTCCAGTTGATGTTTCAACTGCGCGTAGTTCTGCTTGCCGGCCTCCAGGGCGACACGGCGGTAGACACCATTGGCAAGTTGCACTTTGACGGTGACGGACATGATTGCGGGATTACTGTGGAATGTAGATTACTGTAGATATTCGCGACGATATACGATAGTTTGAGAATTAGAACTCAAAGTTAGGCGAGTGTAGTTGAAGTTGGAATGATGATTTTCTTACCAATCTTGCTTATTTTATACCACACCCGCAGTCTGGAAGCTTCGCACGATGACAATTGCAGAGCATGACATTGCACCAGAGTGAGATTTAAACGTGACAATCAGGATGCATATTTGTTACTTTCTTGGGTACTATTATTGCTTTTCATACATGCTGATGCATGTTTTGCATACGGGACCCTATAAACATGCACATTGAAACGAGACAGCGTATTTTTATCAGTTGCGTTGCGCACGAGAGAGAAATAACGCGCAGAAAACTGCTGAGTCATTGTCATGCTGCCCTGTTACCACACGTGTGGGTACAGTATGCACTGGCCCTGACGTCATAGTGTGTGTACACGTCGGTAGGTATATACTCTCCACGGTAAACGTTCTGGAAAGACTAGAGAGACATTTCATCAGATTTTTTGCTAAGTAAATCCGCTTATTGATGGCGGGCTAACAGAAAATACATGAACAACGATCAAGAAGAAATTTCGGTTGTTCTTCAAACTTGTTCGATGAAATCTGACAATAAAGTGAACAAAAAGCACGCAGTTCACACTAAAAACAACACGAAGGAAAGACATCAACGCGTAAAAGGCATCAACGATAATCGTCAACAATAATAAATAAATGTTGGCTTCAAAGAATTAGACGCATCCCGCATGATCTCAAATCAGGATTACTTTCCTTCAAAAAAATATTTCTCAATTCCCACAAAATTCTTAATTCCCACAAATCTCGGCCCAATATTTGACAACCGAGTCCGTTGTTTCACACTGAAATACGACCGTCACTGTTTCTCCCGGTTTTGGTGTTGTGCTGTTGCGGTCGGTATTCTTTGACAATTTACAAGGCCCCAAGCACAACGGCGCGATCGAGTGGAGAATACCAGCCCTGGTGCTCGACCACGCGCAGTACTCGCCCGTCAAGAATCGAGTTTCTGTGAACGAAAATGTTAAATATTTGAAAAAAAGCCTTTTGAAATTCAATAATAACAGCTCAGTGTTGATCACTATGACATCCAGTCTATTAAGAACAACAATTATATAGAAAACCCCCCCCAAGTCGCGTGTGTTTTGGGATCTTGGTGCTTTTTCGTGTTGACACTGACTTGGTCCTTGAAAAGCAGGTCGAAGCGGGCTACCCAAGAAAGCGTGCGCTGTACGCTAATCGCACCCACCATGCACACGCAGCACATAACCGAGGTCCAACAACAAAAATGTGTACACCCGCTCGGCATGCGCTTGGATTTCGGCCTGAAAAGTGACAAATCTTTACTTTTCTGTCATAAAATGTCAACACGAATACGATATCTTCGTACAAATTAATAAAACATCCACTTGTCTGTTACATTACACAGTATAATATACCTGTAAATGCACGGCTCTGTGATATTTGGTTTTGTGATCACGCGAATTCACATTGTGAACAATCAGATAGGTTTGGGTCGGTTTGAGATTCGGATGCGATACAGGCAGCCAGGAGGACTTGCGAATTAGATGATCCTGAATATGAAGGGGAAACTTAGAAATTCTTGTTACAAAACTTGGTGATTGGATCGGACCTGCCATTGTCATTTCGTATTCACTAACATCGACCAGCGCGAAAGCTATTTTTAGCTGGGAGACCGGGAACAACGTTGATACAGGTCAAAATTTGTGTGATCATCTCGAAAATATATAAATACTATACCACCTCAATTCAAATCTGATCACCAAGCTTGCTACCAAGTCCGACCTAGTCTTGTTGTCATGCCCATCGTTAGTCTGCTGCATTGAAAAACATCGACCGCTTCAGTGACCGACCAGTTGGCGTGCGAGTACGGCGTATTTCGGTTTGAGCACGGTGGGACGCACGAAAAACAACGCCAGCCAATCGACGCAGCCGGACACGACGCATTCGTACGCACGAATCGGCTCCGGTGTCGGTAAAGGGTGGGAATGGTAGAGACGCAGACATTTGCAGGTGAACTGCAACAAAATAGGGCTCTCTGTCACAGCGTGGTTAGTGACTGTAAATAATCTGCTTTATTTCTTCGCAATCCGTTGCATTGTGAAACGTCCAAGTCAATGCCCATGTGCGTTGACTACATGAACATTATGAAAGTCTTCACAAAAGGAGCCACTGATTTTGAAAAACTCCCAAAAAACCACGCACCGTTTTCGATTTCATGCCACCAACAGCAATCGAATTGTCTTGACTAGAGCACGCTGATGTTTCATCGGATGCAGAGCTTTTTGAATTATTGTCGTTTTTGCTTGTTTTCAATATCGACTTCAGCGGCTGTGAGCTGGCTGCGTGGCTGTTGTTGTGTTGACTTGAGTCGCCGCTTTGCCATGAGCTCTGGAGCGGTCAGAGTTTATTTTTTAATTTTCAGTTATTTTAAACATGGAGTAAAAATAAAACTGTACAAAAAATATCGACAACTCACGGTCGACAGATTGTCGCCAAAGGACGATGTTTCAGTGTGGGTGAGTGTCAGGTCGGTGTCACGCGATGAGTACTCGGTGGACGAGGACATCAGGAATTGGTAACTCTGAATAAAAATGGTTGATTTGAGTTTTACATGGAAATTTTCAATCCGAATCAGGTAAAGTGAATAAGTTGATATTGCAGTGTTATCTTCGTTGTGCAGCATGATTGAGAACCGACATGGTGACGGAACTTATGTGCCCATCTGAGGCATCCGCACTGACGATGACCTAGTGCACCGCCCGTTTGTCGGTCGAAACGTGCAACCACACGTTGCCTTCGATCAAGCCATCACTATGCTTGTACGAATCAAAACCGCAAGTTGGAGCAAAATCGTTTTCTGCAAACTGTACACAAATTCACGAATCATAATTCGAGAAAATGAGAAACAAGAAAGCTAGAAAAATGACACCCGAAAATGTCACTAACCGCATCAAACGATGTGTCACTATTTGAATCACGGCGAATTCTGGATCGATGTTTCGACGATCGCAGATGTGATGATGTGAGGAAGGGAAGGAACGAGTCTTCGTCTGATATTGAAACATCAGAAGTACCATCACCGGACGTGGGCGACTGCGCCGTTGGAGGGGTCGAGGTCATTTTGTCGCACTGGATGGATTCCTGAAAATGTAATTATCACCATTATCATCACCATTTATTTTGCAGTGAACATGGAAGTTATGAGCCGCAAGGGACAAATCGTAGAACCGTATTCATGACGTCTTGGTTGCGACAGGATGCTTAAACAAAACTATTCTTAACTTTCAGTCCCAGGACCGGAAAACCGGCCTGTTCAGGAATATCCAGGAACAGCTATGCACATATGTGGTTCACTATATTCTTCGCCCCATGATGGAATTTTCTGAATGTCTTGGTTCCGGGACTGAACCGTTGTTGAACAACAGGAAGACCACGTGTTCAAAACACTCTTGACTGTTTTGTCCCCAGGGATTTTTGACAGCATGACAGACAACGGCAGAGCACACACAGGGCATTTCGACCTGGGCACCCACGTTACCCATGTTACCCATGTTACCCAGCCACAGGGTCTGCGCCACAAGCCAGGGTACCCTGGGTACCCAGGTCGAAATGTTCGCGAAAAAAGCGTGGGTACCCTGGGTACCCAGGTCGAAATGCGCATGCGCTTGCATGCACATGCATGCCGACTACGGCGTAAGTGTGAAAATGATAGTCAGAAAAACAACATTTCCGAACACTGTAACGCCGTATCACGCCGCGGGCTTAGTGCAGTCATGATAGTTTGAATAATAACAACATGCAGCCATACATGGCGTCGAAACGTGTTTGAAAAAGTCAATTGGAAAAACACAATTAGAAAAACACCACTATTCATTTGACACATACAGACAGGCTTAGTGCAGTCATGATAGTTTGAATAATTACAAGTCAATTGGAAAAACACAATTAGAAAAACACCACTAGACATTTGACACATACACACATTTTAGATTAGCACCCCAACACCAATAAGACACCACGACAACCGTGAGACCGTAGTGGCGCACCTAGAACTGGGACTCCCAACGCAACACAGGCAACACACAACACAGAACGCGCAGGCATGCGCGTGCATGCTGCATGCACAAGCCAATACGCGTGCAAGCAAGATGTGCATGCAAATACAAATTTAGTTTCAATTGGGTACCCAGGGTACCCAAAAGTAGGAGAATTCGCGCGCGCGCGAATTCTTATACATGGGAAAAGCAGAAATTCCAAAACTGCGACCTGGGTACCCACAGCCAGCAAAAGGCAGATATGCGAGGCAGCCGCAGCCAAAAAAAGTGCTTTTTGCCAATCCCGAACACACGTGGACATATTTAGTTGACACCCTGTAATTCCAAATCTTATTTCCGCTTTTTTTGGAAAATCTGCCTCCTATCTTTTGCATGGTGGGTAACATGGGTAACATGGGTAACGTGGGTTCCCAGGTCGCAATGGCCACACACACAAGGAAAGAGGCAGGCAGACTGTTTTCTTTTGCTCTCGTGTAAAATGTTTACTGAAAACATGTTGGCGTGCGCCCACTTGTTGTTTATACAGTATGTATGTGCATATCTTGTTGCTTAATCCAAATGGATTAACTCCGAACTCATCCCATTTTGGAGAGTACGTCGTGTGATTGTGTGTTTTTCTCTAAAATGTCCTTCCCGTCACTGCATCGCGTGGCTCGTGTCAGTATTGAGTGTTTCTGTCAGAGCATCAACAGATAAGAATCGACACCTTTCATGAGAGCGTGACAGAGATCTTTGCCTCAAAATCTTTTCCGGGATTTGACAACAATGTGTGGGACTGATGTTCGCACAAATTGTAAGAATTTAGGAAGTCAATTCCCTGCAGTACATCTCGAGATACAGGCCTGTCAACCCTCCAAACATAACTTCAGTTTTTTGAACGTGTGAAAAACACTAAAAAAATCACTTTCGCTCACTGTTGGTCAGATAACTGTTTGGGGGATGGGATTTGAGCTTGAGCTGTTCAAACAAATCTGGACTCACTCTGGGGGACCCATTTGGCAATCTATGACAGCTGTAGGTATTTCATACAATATGTAGGTATTTCGTGTGTCACGAGTATTTCAGCTGGCAACGACTTTGTTTTCTGACGCGGTACTACGGGGGACCAAGGCAGTGGTCAGGCATCTCTCGCACTTGTGCATGCCGGTATGCATGCAAATGTCCCAGAGGAAATTATTTTTTGAGACCTTTTCTGGAAAATGTTTTTGGAATCAACAGCCCTCCAGTTTAAATTCAATTAATTTGACAGCGCGAACAGCGTGGAGAGCAACACAGAATCCACAATGTGGACAGAATGCACCGCGCTTTTTGTTGCTCTTGTTTTGTGTGTTAGTTTCATCATGTGTGTTTTTAATTTTGTCACATCTCTTCACTTGGCATTTTGCTACAATCTGGTGAAAGGTTACTGCCAATGCCATGAGACATCGCAATCCCTGTTTGGGACGCCGCACGAAAGCCAGGCGGATTTGAGAAAAATCGCAGATTGAATAATGTCTGAAAGCGGAAAACCTTTCCAAATAAACAATGATAAATGCATTATGTACATATGTTGTGATTTGGTTTCTGCCATCTTCAGACTGAATATTAATTCAATTTTCTTTCGTGGGAACAAAAAAATCTATTTTCATTCATCCTGGGCCGGCTGAGTTATTGGAGTTTTTACTTTACGTGATCTTGCATAGGGCGCGATTTTCTGGTCAAGCGGGGGAAGAGAGCAACAATCAGAGCATTGGCATTGTAAATTGTGGAAGTTCTTTGCACGAGGCCAGTTCGAGTAATGAATAAGTGTGCTCAAAAAAGTATGGTGTCCATCGAGGTTTTTCAAGTGTTTACTAGCATTATTAATTATGTATCCGTATATGAAAAGTCCAAGTCAATGCGCACGTATACAGTGCTTACCCCGATTCTGGATGATACAAATTAGATCTGAAAGCACACAACCGTTGTCCGCTGATCAGATCTCATTGATTAAAGGTCTAGACGGTCGGCTGAGGGCAAGACAAGAACAAAAATGGCCGTCAATGTTTTGTTCAACGCCATCAAGGTCCATGTTAGATTCTGGGCGAATTAAGATTGAGAGATCCGACAGTTAAACTAGATCCCTCAGTGTCATTTGACAGTGACCAGAAATGAATTGTCGAAAACCTGTGCATCATTGTGCCAATGACAATAGCTAACGGTGTATGACCATTGTACAAGAAGTTGGTCACTGGATCCTGGAAATATGAGTGGCTGTGTTAAAATTGGTTTCCCAACTGTAAACCCCTTGCTTCTTGCAGCCAAATGACTGACTCAGTATGGCCAGGCGTTGTGCGCCTCGTTCATTACGGCATATCGTTCACATCAATACCGTTCTACATATTATTCGTCATTTTGTTGTTTCGCCACCGTAAGACAAACGCGCTCAGCACCCCGTTCTATAAATTCGTTCTTTACTTAGGCATCAGTGATATTCTGAATTTGGTCAACATGGTTATCTCAAAGATGCTCATTCCGGATCTGTCGTAAGTGTCTGGTCTTTTTCATAGTAATGTAGTTTTCAGTTTTTCGTGAAATATTTACGAGAACTATGAATACTTATCACGTACATATAGGAGCACTCTGCGAAACGTCGATTGGCTGTCAATGCGCTCACATTATGACAGCATAAGCACTAATGGAAACTCAAACTGCAAACCAGACACTTGACACCCTCAATCATAGTCTACCGACCAGCCTGCCTTTTATTTTCAGGTACCACATCCCTGCATGGTTGTTCACGCGCTACGACCGTATCTTTGTGCCATTTGTGGTCTATTTTGGCTGTGCCACCTTTCAGACATCGTGCTGTAGTGTGGTTGTACTGTCGTACAGCAGATATACAGCGATGACCAGTTACGGCAGGCATAAACAGGTACACCTTGTTCTCATTTGCAGGCATGCTGAACGTCAACAACCACCTTCTTCCGTCGTTTCAGTTCTGGAGCAAGCACTGGCGCAAATTCACGATCATCCTGTACAGCCCTGCCCTTTCTGCTGTATTTCCCTGTTCTCACAATGAACATCACGTACGATTTGCCGGCGGATCGATTTCCGAATCAAAGTTGGCTTTATCTTTTTACGCGTGATAATATATCAGCAAACCATTGTCTTGTCCAATTAGGCATTAAACAATCATTGATGTACCCATTTCGTTGGCACGACGACCTACAATGGCAAGCTGCTGGCTGCATCACTGGGCTGTTGGTGTTGACTGAGATGCTGTTGGTGGTGGTCATATACGTAGTGACACTGTGGAAAGCGGTGGGTAATTTTAGCCAGTATATCAGCCAAGTTCAGGTTCAGGTTCATGTTCATGTTCAAGCACAGGTTCAGGTACAGCTTCATGTCTTTGCTGAGGTTCCTGTTCACGTTCATGTTCTTGTCCAGGTTCATGTTCTTGTTCATGTACACGTTCTTGTTTATGTTCTTGTTCATGTTCTTGTTTATGTTCATGTTCTTGTTCATTCTCATGTTCTTGTTTATGTTCTTGTTCTTGTTCATGTTCTTGTTTATGTTCTTGTTCATGTTCTTGTTTATGTTCATGTTCTTGTTCATGCTCATGTTCATCTACAGGTATGGTATAGGCTCACTTATTGAGGCTCATCTTCGTGTCGAGGTTCACCTTAATCTTCACGTTCTTTTTTGATGTTCGGACGCGGGTAGATCTAATTAAATTAGCCATTTAAAATTTCTTGACAAAATTCTATTATTTTCGACCATTCCAGTGGCAACAGGGTGCCCAGGCAGCTCGCAGTTACGTAACCCAGCTTCGCTTGACGATCACCGCCTTCTGGCTGGCGTTTCCGTTGGTGATATTTGGTTGCTGGATGGTTTCGTACGTGTTCGCACCAGATCTGCTTGCAAGTGAGCCATTATATCTTTGTGTATTTGTGCGCCATTTTGTGAAAAATAACTTTTATTTTACAGGACAGATACCACGAGCACTGTACTACATGTTGATCACAGTATTTTTCTGTCAAAATCCATTTGTTCTTTCCTTGATGGCATCAGATGTGCGTGCACAATGGCGAACATTCTTAGGCTTTCGCCCAAAATCAAACAAACACGCAGCCCCGTCTTTGGTCCAAGATCAAAAACGTTCGATACGCTTAACTCGCAAGCTGATCGCGATTCCCACGAAGCCGGTGTTGAATAATAATTTTATGAAATTAGAACAATTTAAATAAACGATAAGAGTTGACATTTTTTGATCAAATAAATCATCATTTACTTTTGCCACGCGCAAAGCACTTCAGGTTGAATTTTTCTCACACCTTTGTAGGATCATTTCCAGCCTTTGTTATCTGTTGCAACACAGAGGCCGTAATAATTTTTTCTCATAAAAGTCTCTCATTGAGTTCTTCATTAATGGTGAAATATTGGGCAAAATTCTGTGATTTTGAATCCTTGACAGACCACCTACATTAACATTGTATTTAGATCTTCGATCCCCAACTGTTTCGTCCGCCGACATCAGATGGCAGGGTTGGAAAAACGTTTTAAACAAGTGTTTTAAAATACTGTTAAACATCTTACATAGGTTCGGTGAAATTTGATCAAGGTTGCCTAGAAAACGCGCAAAAACGCGATAAAATGCAACTTCAGTTAAAAGTCATTTTGTGACTCGGTTTGCATTCACTTATGAAGGTTGTTTACGTGATATCGGTGCAATCCAAGAGCCTGTGCTTGATATGGACCGATGATTGTTGCTCTATGGTATTGGTCGCACAATGACCATATAAGAATTTATCAAAATCAATCCTGATTTTCACGCTCAGTCACTCTTAACTACTGTGCTATTTGTGATTCTCACAAAACATTTTCACCTGAAAATAATCTAGCAGATCAACCACGTTGCCGCAGGTCTGAAACATTCTCTTTACGACGTGTTTTGTGTGTGATCGCGCAACGCAACGTCATTGCCCTGTCACTAGCCTGCTTTGCGATTCAGGAAAAAAATTTGACCAATTCTTATAAAGTCATTGTGCGACCAATATCAGACACAACCGTTTGTGGTCGATTAAGCAAGATTTAATCATTAACCACATAGAATTGAGTCAATAAGCTGCAGAAACACTTGTCGGGTCGCTGAATCGGTCGTATCTGAGCGACTTCGAGCTCCCCGATGGGGTGTGACATCGAAGTACGACGTTGATTCATGCATACTTTGTCTCATGTATCACGTCACGGGTTATTCTTTGCGGCATCTTAGATATAAAATACATCTCCCGAAGGTGATTTTGAGAAGAATTTTTTGAACCTAAGAAAAATAATAGAAAATAACAGAAAATACATAATAACAACAAGTAGCTTGATGGTTAAGATAAAGTTGAAAAGGACAAGTTGTTGATTAATAATAACTGCTTTGCAAAGCGAACTGTAGGGTGTGCGAAAACATCCAATCAAATGCAAATACAATAGAAAATGCAAATTAACAAATTGGGTCTCATGGGGTCTTGAGTACACAGATGCATGCAACCCGAAAAGCACAAAAAGTCGCGTACAGTATAATCAAACGTTCACAACGTATAGGTACAGTCAAACCTCCACACAGTGGACCTCACATAGTGAATCCCTGTACAAAGTGAACAAATGGTTAGTCCTCAATTTCCACGTTTCATAAAAATCTACATTTGCTATAAACCTCCACATAGTGGCTAATTCTACATAGTGTACAGTGAACGCGCTCTTTATAGTGAACAAATTTGGACGAAATTGACAAAGTTGTCTGCTGCAGTTGTTCACTGGCAAACTTCTGGATTGAAATGATGCGAAAACAGGTCATAAGACAGTGCGAAATCACCACCGCACCCAATTTTGTTCGTTATTGCCTTACGGGATTCGCCGCACCGTATACCCCAAGACCGTTCGCAATGACTAATTTACGCTTTGTCTTCCGTATGTACTGCTCTACATAGTGAATATTCTGCACAGTGAACAAAATGGCCGCGTCCCGTTCTGTTCACTATGTGGAAGTTTGACTGTAATGGTAAATAACAACCAGTGTAGAATTAGGCTCCTGCACGGCCTGAATTTAAAAGCCTGCAGATGCAAAGTTATCTGCAAGCTGTTTATCACGGGGGTTTACGGCGCCTCAGACACTTTAGCTTTATTTGTTCCTGTACTATGCGGCCCCAGGCGACGTAGGTAAACTGGAAATATTGGCCAAATCAGTTTCTGTTTTATGGCTAGATGCGATGAAGCTCGAGCCTGCATTGATTGCAGGCTGGGAAAGTCAGACTAGATCTTGGGCGTTGATTGTAATTGCAAATGGTCAAACTGTTTTTCAGCAAAATGACTCGCTCAATCGTTTCCTCTGTTACACGCATCGTGCATTACGTCATATCATTTATATCAATACCGTTCTACTTATTGTTCGTTATTTTGTTGTATCGCTACCGTAATACTAACGCCTTGAGCCCGCCGTTCTTTAAATTCCTGCGTTACTTGGGCATCAGTGATATCTTGAATTTGGTCAACATTCTGATCACAACCACGCTGGTACCCGATTTATCGTTAGTCTGATGAGCTAGCCTTTTTATTTTAAAAAAAATATAAACATTTGAAATAAATTCCTTTCAGGTCGCATATTCCTGCATGGTTGTTCATCCAATACGACCGATTCTTTGTGCCATTTCTGATCTATCTCGCCTGTGCCACGTACCAAATTTCGTGTTGCAGCGTGGTTGTACTGACGTACAGCAGGTATACAGCAATGACGGGCACTTTCACCAGCCACAAACAGGTGGGTTTTTGCTCACAAAAATGTTTTCCGATTGTGAAGTCTCAGAACACAATTTCAGTTCTGGAGCAAGCACTGGCGCAAGTTCACGCTCACCTGCACAGCCCTGCCCTTTCTGCTGTATTGCCCGATTCTCACAATGAATATCAGCTTTGATTTGCCGCCGGGACGATTTGTGAACCAAAGCACGGGATGGTTTCACTCGGCCACCGATTTTTTTTACCAAACACCTCAAGCTCAGTCAATTTTATCAGGCAGCAACGGAACATCGAGATATCCATTTCGCTGGCATGACCCTCTCCAGTGGCAACTTGTTGGCGCCGTCGCTGGTCTGCTTTCGTTGATCGAGGCAACGGCGGTGCTGGTCATTTATCTAGCGACTTTGTGCAAAACGGTGTGTGATCTACTGAGTGATTGAACAGTTGTGTGATTGCTTGATTAAACAGATTGGTTTCAGATGCAGCACGGCCCCCAAGCAGCTCGCAATCCCGGCACTCAACTTCGGTTGACAATCATCGCTTTCTGGTTGGCATTTCCGTTGGTCATATTCGGCGGTTGGCTGATTTCGTACGCAATTGCGCCCAATTTTTTCTCAAGTGAGCCTTACTTGAGCGCAGGCTTTTTTGGGGCTAATCCCTGGCTGTCATCGTCATCTAACTGATGAGACCCAGGCAGCCTCGGTTTTACACTTCGGGTCGAAACCGTTAAAGGCCTACACGTCATATGCGGCAGTCACTTTTTGACCCACAAAGCTGTTTTTTGTGTTTTTGTTTGAAAAGGTGCAAATGTGAGCCACACTTCATTTTTCAGGAGAGATACCGCGCTCCATATATTTTCTAATGATGACCATCTTTTTCTGTCAAAATCCGTTCGTGCTAACGCTGATGGCTTCGGACGTGCGCGCACACTGGCGACTGTTTTTTGGATTTCCCCCACAGTCCACCAACATTGAAACAGATGCTGATGCAGCAGAGCATAAAACTGCGGTCCCCGTTACTCACAAGCCAACGGCTATTCCCATGAAACCGATACTGAATAATTTTGTCAGCAACGTGCAGGTGCACCGTCAAGCTGCAATGGCACAATGCTGTGAATAACATGGCTGTTTTGCACATGTGTTAAAGGGCTCGGGACATAACCGAAGGAAGGGTAGCAGGACATATTGTTACATACCATTGGAAAGCATTCCGACAGCCTATGTCACGCGCAAATTTTAAGCTCCTTGGAGATTTGCTATCTCTTGGTAGAGCGACTTTTCGTTCCAGAAAAAAGTGAATTTTTGCACAAATTGGAACGACCGGTGCAGAAACTCCAAATAAGTTGAAGGTCAAGTAACACGTGGATAGGATTACAACAACTTCTGAATAGCTTACCATTACAACTTCAGTCGCTCAAAGGATTGCTTCACACGGTGAGGGCGCGAAACGTTCCAAAAATCGGCCTTATTTTTCGAGAACACAAGTTTGTCCCTAAATTTTAAGGCCACGCTTAGCGCTGCGGGAATAAGAATGCAATGGGGAAATAGAGCATCGTCGAAAGTACCAGAAAATAAGGTTTTTAAATTTTTTTAACTCTATCTAGCTCCGTGACAGGCCTAAAAATCCATTAAATTGCCGCTAAATTGGGTGGTTACATTCATCGCCAGAATTGTGACACAAAAAGGCCACAGATTGTATCGGATTCGAAACAAAAAAGTGAGAGAAACGTGTGGTTTAACAACCTATCAAGGTCCGAAGACCGCAAGGTCTACAGATCTCTCGAGGCAGCCATACTAACCTGAATACGACATTCAGCTATAAATGCTTATTGTTAACAGCTATTGTAAATGTGATAACACCAAACAATGTATCTCGGAATTGGCTTTCGAATGATATATAACAAGCCCCAATAAATTCTTGCGCTTAAGGGCAGAGGTTAAAAAATTGCTTTTTTGACGATTCTGGAATGAACCGTCACGTCACCGTGTGCGATTTCGGAATTCTGACCGTTTCTTGTCCATAGTTAGAGATAGTATAGGCATGTTATATATCGTTCGATAGCTACGTTGAAGCTACATCGTTTGATGCTGTCAAATGTACAATAATCTTTAACAGTAACGACTTATAGTCAAATATCTTATTCAGGCTGGCATGGCTGCAGCAGCCCGACCATGGGGTTTGAAGCCTTGAAACTTGTCTAGATTGTTGGACTGTGCGTTTATCTGACTTTCTCGTTTCCAATGCAATGCAATACGCGGCTCATTTACATCGCATTTCCGACAATGAATGCAACTATGCAGTTTAGTGGCAATTTTTAGGTCTTTTTCGGCCTGTCACGCCGCTATCTAAGTGTTTCCAAATTTAAAAACCTTATTTTCTGGTACTATCGAAAATGCTCTATTTTTCTATTACATTTTCATTTCTGCAACACAAAGCGTGGCCTCAAAATTTAGAGGCAAACTTGTGTTTTCGAAAAATAAGGCCGATTTTTGGTACGTTTCGCACCCTCACCGAGTGAAGCAATGCTTTGAACGACTGAAGTTCTCATGATAAGTTATCCAGAAGCTGTTGTAAGCTGCTTTAAAGGGCTCGGGACACAACCGAAGGAAGGGCAGCAGAGCGCAGTGTTATACATCGTTCGAAAGCACTGTGACAGCATATGTCACGCACAATTGTTAAGCTCCTTAGAGATTCGCTATCTCTTGGTAGAGCGACTTTTCGTTCCAGAGAAAAGTGAATTTTTTCACAACTTGAAACGACCGGTGCAGAAACCCCAAATAAGTTGAAAGTCAAGTAACACGTGGATAGGATTACAACAGCTTCTGGATAACTTATCATGAGAACTTCAGTCGCTCAAAGCATTGCTTCACTCGGTTAGGGTGCGAAATGTTCCAAAAATCGGCCACATTTTTCGAAAACGCAAGTTTGTCTCTAAATTTTGAGGCTGCGCTTTGTGTTGCACAAATGAAAATGCAATAGAAAAATAGAGCATTTTCGAAAGTATCAGAAAATAAGGTTTTTAAATTTGGAAACACTTAGATAGCGGCGTGACAGGCCGAAAAAGACCTAAAAATTGCCACTGAACTGCATAGTTGCATTCATTGACGGAAATGTGATGTAAATAAGCCGCGTATTGTATTGCATTGGAAACGAGAAAGTCAGATAAACGCACAGTCCAACAATCTAGACAAGTTTCAAGACTTCAACCCCCATGGTCCGGCTGCTGCAGCCACGCCAGCCCGGATAAGATATTTGGCTATAAGTCGTTGCTGTTAAAGAATATTGCACATTTAATAACATCAAACGATGTAGCTTCAACGCAGCTATCGAACGATATGTAACATGCCCATACTATCTCTTACTATGGACAAGAAACGGTCAAAATTCCGAAATCGCATACGGTGACGTGACGGTTCATTCCAGAATCGTCAAAAAAGCAATTTTTCAACCTCTGCCCTTAAGCGTAAGAATTTATTGGGGCTTGTTATATATCATTCGACAGCTAATCCCGAGATGCATTGTTTGGTGCTATCACATTTACAATAGCTGTTAACAATAAGCATTTATAGCTGAATATCATATTCAGGTTAGTATGGCTGCCCCAAGAGATCTGTAGACCATGGGGTCTTTGGACCTTGATAGGTTGTTAAACCAGACGTTTTTCTCATTTTTTGTTTCGAATCCGATACAATCTGTGGCCTTTATGTGTCATAATTCTGGCGATGAATGTAACCACCTAATTTAGCGGCAATTTAATGGATTTGTAAGCCTGTCAAGGAGCTAGCCATGAGTTAAAAAATTTAAAAACCTTATTTTCTGGTACTTTCGACGATGCTCTATTTCCCCATTGCATTCTTAACCAATATCTACTATTGAGTTTTAGTATCGTGTACTGATTTGAAGACGACCAACAAATTCCGATTACATTGTCCTTGTCTGGAGACCACCGAAGTTTCAAGTGGCGATAAAAATTTTCAAAACATGAGGAAGTATCAAACCTTGAAGCAAATTTCGTCTGTGCATTTCGCAAACATTTACCATACCGCTAACTGATAATAATACCGACATATAGGCAATCCGCCAGCTCATGGCACTCAACACGCACAGGCTGCACGCTACATTACTGCTGTCAATGAATGCATCTATTCTCTGCAGTTATCCGTTGAAAGTTGAAACATCCCTAAATTTTGCAACAGTGCAGAAAAGTGTCATGTCAAGCAGCTAATTAAAACCGAGTAAATTATAAAGCGGCCATCACTCGTTCAAAGTGTACATTTTGTTTAGAAAATGGCGTGTGCTGCTGGATGCGCTGTGTGTAAAGTGCCATGAGCCGATGGATTGCCTATACATATAAACACGTGCACTCCGTTTTGGACACAATGGGATTGCAGATTCTCGTTGTTTTCAGTTGTTTGGAAAGCTGAGCTCGAAAGTTTCTGAAGAAACCTGTACAAATTTAGCATACAAATTGATTGCGCAAATAAAGATAAGCGTGTTATGCTTGGCACGCTGTTCTTGGAATTCTGCAACATCGAAAACACATAGAGAGTCGAAAACTTGTGCTCTCTGAGCAATGGGTCAACAAAAATCAACCATCCGAGCATGCGCTGAGGACCCAAACCCGCAAAAAAATAGGATCAGTTCTAATCGAGAAAATGCGGGCTGCGGGCCGATTTGGCCCGCAACCCGCACGCTGCTATGTGAAGGACACTCTGCGTGCGGGTTGCGGGTTGGCCCGGCCCGCAATCCGCGACCCGCAACCCGCATTTCTTGTGTCTTCACAATGCACAGTGCGGGCTGCGGGCCGATGTGGCCCGCAACCCGCATGCATTGTGAAGGCCGCCTAAATCCTGTAAAGTTAACCAGTCCACAGCTCATTATGATACAAGACTCCCGATGTCTTAGGCCAAAAACAGTTGAAAACGACAATTTTATAAATTTTTCCATTTTTACAGATAGATGTTCTGGGTCCAAAATTGAACTTGATCGGACGGCTGGCTGAGCCGGAAGAAATCGCTGGCGTTATTGCGTTCTTGTGCTCAAGTCAGGCAGAGTTCATCACTGGTTAGTGGGTATAATATGGTGTTTTTTCACATTCAGAGCCTTGATAAACGTTACGCGGCTGTGGACCGACAACCCCTTGAGTATTTTAAGTTCGTAGTAATATAGCACGTGCCGTGCTACAACAAGTGATATCGACATAATAAATTTGCTCATATTTTTACTTTTTCTCAGTGTTGTGATTGGGTTTTTGATCATTTTTATGACAGTCTCTGCTCCGCACTGACATTCTCTGGCACAAACGCTGATACGATTTAGCCTTGTGGGCACGCATTGCGTTAGATCTGTGGCTAAATCGTATCGTTATTGATCTATCATCTTTTGTGCAAAGCACGTCCACAAGACAGCACCCAGTGCACAAAAAGATGTCTGCGGACTATAAAACATTTCCGTTTTTGTTCCGATGCACTATTCGTTATACGTAAGTCACAGATTGTTAGACCGTATAACCTCGTTGCAAAAGCTTCACAACAGTTATTTTGAATTTGCTACAAGCATAGTTTTTTTGCAACCATATGGTTGCAATTTGCTACTAAAACTTTCCCGTTGCCACTAAAAAATGATTTAGTAGCAATTGCTACTGGCCGATTTTGAAATAAAAAACCCTGGCCGTATGACTGAACGCTCTCCGAACTCAGTTTCGCAAGCGAAGTGTAATTAATGTATCAATTTTATCGCAAGTATTGATGTTTCACGCTGGTTATATGTATAATAGGTGGTGCTGTTGCGATTTAACGATCCTTGCACCGTTTGCTCATGAACAGTATCCTATCGAATGCATAATTTTGCTAACTTACAGGTGCCGCACTTACAGTTGACGGCGGTAATACGCTGGTGTCGAGCACACATTTGGCGAAGGAACTGGTGAAACAAATGAAGTCAAACGCTAAACTGTGATAAGAAAAGGTGTTTATGCACAAAGTCTGACGGTGCTGAAATAGTAAACGCAAGTGTTACGACTTGTTTTATGTTCCAAATAATAGCTGTGATGGAAAATTCTTGTGTTTCAAATTTTATTTTTGATAAACTCGTTTTCGACATGAGTTTGGTGCTGTTCTGTTTTTTATTGTTTGAGCACAAAGCGTGAACTCGCTCGTTATACCTTATCGACTGTTTCTGGCTCAAGTTTGAATTTAGAAAAAGTGCTTGCTGTTATTATATTACGTCACAACCTTTTTCTCAAAATTAACATATATTTTGATCCATTGCATCTCAGCTGTAGGCTGCAAACCCAGAAAGATGTGCCCCATCAGCATTGACGATATAATGCCCGTGTGCTCGAGTGTAATGTCCGAAAGCGATGGATTCGAAGTTTATCCGTTTAACGTATGTTGTAATAACGGTTACTTAGAATTGTTATCGGGACTTGATTTCAGTGACTTTGCTTCGTGGGAAACGCTGCACAGAAACTGCGTGAATTATATATAGGTTTTGTGTAACATCGGCGAACGGGCAAAGTGTGCACTGCGTGCGTTCGTGCGAACTAAATGATATTCAACATCAACAGCTTAAAATCATTTTTTTCAGCTGGATTGGTACAACGCTTGTGTGTCGCCACCGTTTCGTCTCACCTCCTACGCAGCCAACAGCCTTGCCATACTTGTGCTCAACACACCGGACATGTTCACGCAAACATTCAAACCGTGGTTGATTGACAGATATCGATCGAATGACATGCAATCATTGGCTGATCCCATTGATCAATTTTGTCGATTCAAAATGGATCAACTGAAACAGGTTGGGTTGGGAATGTATACCATGAAGTCGTTTATTTTGACCGACAATTTGGCGCCTAATCTGTCGTTGATGCCTTATCTGCCACTTTACAATCGGGGGAACACTTTTTTGCAGTGAATAGGATGTGGGTGTACGTATGAGTGGAGAATATTAGTGCCACAACCCAAATTAACGCCAATTATACCCCGTTATTCTCACAGACAGTAACGTTGTTGGAGTAACCAAACTTGGCGCAAGCCTCCTTCCAAAACTACAACGCAAGACAGATGCGTTGCATAACATAACAGCGCCTGATATGGTTAGACGGTGCAACCTTCGTAATGTGCGGCAGTCACGCAAACAAGCTTCATAATATTTCAGGCACTAATATCCAAATATCCGAGTGTGTCCACGGTCGACGTTATCCACGATTTCGACCTCACGCCCACTCGCAGGCCGCGTATTCTGATGCCGACTTGTGGTCACGTGACTGGCGCCTGCTATTATTATCAACCATCGGAACCGGTTCAGCCAACGCACAGTGGAGATCAGGTTGATGTGTGTTTGGGTGACTTCTTTTTTGAATTTAGGACTTTTGAAACTCGTTTGGTTTTCACCAGACCGTCCACGTGGCATTCATGTTTATGCCTTCATTTTTCTCATAAGATATACGCGCCTACGCGGTGACCAGTACACCGACTCTTTCCTGCAGAGCGCCTGCTTAGCGCGAGTGATTTTGTCTTGTCACGTGTACATCTGGTGCGTTCGGACTGATGATGACCTGGTGCACCGTCCGCCTGTGCAGACATGTCAAAACTTTGGATTGTTGCCAAGTTTGTGCTTCAACGTGAACATGCACATAACAGCTTTCAGTACCCAAATTTTTTTTTAGAAATTCCTTGGCCTCAGTCTGCATCCGAAATACGGCGGTTGGTTCGCGTTTCGCGCCGTGTTGATTTTGCCTGACTGTCAAGTTGACCCGACCCTGACAAGGACCGAGCCCGTCAAATTGTTGCCAGATGACGAAATTATGCCGGCGTTACGGCTGTTTAATGAACATTGGCAGGATGGAAGATACAGGGATGTAATTAAGGTGAGAAACACTTTTTGATAGTGTGACCATCCTAGTCGCACTGACGATGTCCGGGTGCACCGCAAATCTGTGAAAGTGGGTTGAAACAGGCGACAAAGACGCAGCACATTGCTGTACAAACAAGGTGGACATTTGGTCATTGAGCGAATATTTCTATGGTGTCTGCGTATTGTCAGCTAGCGCACTGATGTTTCATGATATCATACCGTACTTGGGCTGGCCGGATTGCGATCTCTGGATTCTATTGTAGAATCAAGCAGCGCCAGCGCCATAACTTCACAAATAGCATATTGTGCTACCTGTTTGCGAATCGCTCGATATAGGTAAATTCCACATCGTGCATGAAACATCAGCTTTTTTCATCTCACAGGCCGAGCGTCGTTATGATGCGGAGCAAATCGAATACTTCGCAACGCTGCCAAAAAACCGCTGGACATTGATTGAGAAATGGATGCGTGAACTATGATGCGTTCGACATAAATTCGAATTCCGAGAGTGCATTTTTGTTCGGAACAGTATTATCGTTATCAGTATTTGCCATGCTTGATATTATTTCGATGTTGTGGATATGATGATAAGAATTTTTGGCATTGTATAACTGTTCGGTGACGAGATGTGTGTATTATACCCGTGTGGATGACATTGATTATGAAATTATAGATTTTGTGCACGTAACACGATTTCCAATGAAATGTGGGGGCAAACAGGTCACGTACTATCATCCGTAAAACCTGACATATTACAAAAGCACAGAAATTGAAGGCAAGCATATAGTAACGTCACCCTCGGTACCACTACCAGGTTGATACAGCTGTGTCTGATTGGGGGTATACAGCACGTTTTAGTGCGATATATCGCACCATTTACAGTGATTGTGACAATGTGGACCCTCCAAGTGATGTTTTTCACAAAGTGCGCACAGGCAGCATACGTTTTATACGCCCAGCGGACAAAAAATGTCTTGCCGCACTTTGCTATGGTGCTGCTGCCAAGCTGTGTGATATGTCGCTGTGGGTCGGAAAGTGCGACTGTTTCACCATACATTCTTGTCCTGAACTTTTTCACTGGGTATTGATTCCAAAAACATTTTACAACGTGTGCCGCTTCTGTTTGCAGAAAAGAACGCAAAAACCCCTGTATAATACTTATACAAGGATGTTTTTTATCTGAAGAGCACACAATAGCGAAATAGGCAACGTATAAAATATAAATGTCATTTCTTCGAAAATTATTTTGGAATTGAGCTGCCACGTCAAAGCAGCTAACCATCTGATCAGCGCCTCATATGCCGTCGTTCATTGTGTAGTTGCTTCAAAGCAAGCTGTTAAGCTTGAAGCAAGCTCATGGAATACGACGACGGTACACCAATGACAGGTTGGATAAGTAGTTTACCGTGAAATGGGCAGCAATGCCATATCCCTCGCACTCATCCAGAGCTGCTTGACTTGACCACCAAAGTTGACGACCAAACAATTAGCCCGGGCTTCCGACTAGAATTTTTAATGCAGCACAGTTAACGTTTGATTAGTTTCCCACGTCTGTTCTCGTGCAAGATGCAGAGCGCAATATTTGTGGCATAACTTGCCGTCGAGCATTTCCTAATCAGCCTCGCAATATAACGGGAATAGCCATTCACATTATTCTTCTTCCAGATCTGCATTGTCGAGCGTTGCAGCGATTTCGCACAGTCGAATTCGATTGTGGTGATCTGCTGTTGAACTGGCTCGTGCACTGGCACGTTGTCAGCAACATTCAAATGCACGAGGTCAGACGACCGGTGAGTCGGGCGCGAGGGGGTGATCCGAATGTTCATCGTGTTGCGTGTGAAACATTATGCAATTCAGTGCGCGGTTTGCTTGTGGTGATGACTGTGCTGCGCGTGCACAAGGCGTGAGGTTTGTGGCACGCCCGTGACTCCGGGCGCAAACCAAGGGTTAGACGATAGGAGCCGAAACACGACAGTGATCAACACATTATGCGTGTGCCACAGGCAACGCATCACGCACGACCTTTTATTATGCAAATGTTGGGTGGGCGGCAAATGCAAAACAATTGTTTTCCAGAACGCGACCAATTACGAAAAGTGCAGCAATCTGATCGACAAGTTGCTCGTGTTCAACAGCCTGTTCAAATACGAACGATTCTGCGCGGCGCTTTCGAAAACGGGACAGACAGTGCACGCCAACAGTTTGGTGAATGCAGTGGCGCGTTGTGGCACGCGGACATCAACGTTCAACGACTCCAGCCGAGCATGTCCAGCTCAATTGGCTGTGGTGGCCGGTGCATCTGCGAGCTCGTGCGAAAATCAGGTTGACAAATAAGCTCATTTCTTGGAGGCCGGCCAATGAGCAAGGCCGGCTAGAACATGAGAACGTTGAGCAAGAAAAGAAAATGCAGATCCAAAGAGAGCAGAGCTACAATTTTGTTCCAAGGGTTTAGGCTCATGCCTATTCTGTGATCAGACTTAAGGCGCGTGTTGTCATACATGTGCATTTAGTGATGTCATACATGTGACATAGAAATATCTTTTGTTCCCAGTTCTCGGTACACGCGTCCTAGGCTTATACTTGGGCTTGGCATTGTGTGTCAAGATTGGGCTCTCGCCACATCGTTTTTTTTTGGTGTTGCTCCTTTGGACTCTGCTTTTTTCTTGCTCAAGCCGGCTCTGCGCACTTGTCCGTCCGCCTTGTCTATAAAACATAGCTGCTGCAACACACACTTTGATCTGCCACGTTTGGTTTCAGTTGGTGTCGCCATCCTTCGATGTGCGCAACCAAATCTTTACGCTGCGACGGCTCGCCAATATGGCCGTATTCTGCATCCAGTTCAATGAATCGGTGTTCCGCGATCCATTTTCCGATCACGTGGTCAACTCATTAATTTGGAAGCCCGGCAGTAGCCATGCCACCATCGCGGTTTCGACTGCGAACGACTGCACCGCGAACAACAGCAACAGCGTGAAACCCGCCGAGATCAAACGACGACGAACCGATGGAGCCGCCGCCGACGTCAAGTACCATCTTGCGATCAGTCTTTTTAATGACGCCGTTTGGAAACTGCAGTCAGCCATGAAGACGAAGGATCAGACAATAGTGAGCAAATTGCAATGCGAGTAAAGTACTGTGTTTTTGCAGTCCAAGTGTCACCAATACTCATCCAAGTCCGCGTCACGCACGGCACTCCAACGGGAAGGGGAGTAAACATTACACTGCACCAAGCTGCTCCCCACGTTTGCTGAACCTTCTCAGGGACCGGTGGGCTACGTTAGCCTGCGGCGGATATATCGCTCACCCACTGATGGCGTTGAACCCAGATGAAAACAGACCAAACACTGCTTAACCTGTCAGGCCAGACCGGACGGAATGCATAAAGCAAACTGACGGAAGTGTACTGAACTGTCTTCATACAATTAGATATACTGTAGAGTACCGAGGACTTGTAGCATATTTGGAATTTTACGGTTACGATTAATTATTATTACGCAACGTTTCAAGTGCAGACTGCTGATCGCGTTTGGCATGTCTCACCAACTGTGGTGTCAGCGCGAAAATCGCTCAATCAGCCCACTCAGTTTCAGCTGCGTGCCGCGCAACGGTCCTTCGAACGTGCGTCCAGCTGTGCGCTCAAGACGTTTTACAATCACGCCATTGATCTCAGACATCGACTCCAGGCGCTCAAGATCGTCTTGTTGTGGTATCGACTGACGGACAAACATAATTGGATGCGTCTGTGGGCCATGGAGATAGACCTGCACATGATGAACGATATTGAAGTACGCAGCATGTTGGCAGATCAGCGGAACTCAGTCGAGTCGGGTAAGAATCGTGCATTGTGTTGATGGGCTCGGGACCCGTGTAAGACATAGACAACGTGCAAAATTATATTATGCTTGCAATGACAAGTATTCAGTATTTCCGCCAATTGGAGTCCGGGAGTTTCTATTATTCGTCAAGCCACTGGACCCCGGGACTTCAATTGGAGAGGGGATGTTTGGGCCATTGACACCCGGCAAGTCTTATATAGACTCCAATGATATGGCAAACGGGAAAGTTTCAAACTCACTTTCAGATAGCGGAACAACGCAAGCGCAAAAGCGGCAACTATTGGCTGGTGTTCTGGGCGACGTGCTGCTCGTGGCTCTATCAGACACGCCTTGCAGAGAACAGAGCCTCTATCGGATAAACACCCGTGATGAGACCAGGCAACTGTTCAGCGTACTGGAACCGGCGAGCTCACTCATCGTTGAACCCCAGACTAATGGCATGGAACTAATCCACCTATTGGCGTGCGTCGGTGGTGTTGACAGTATCCGCACCCATATCGAGACCAATAGTGACATATCAAATGTGAACGCGCGCGACCGCGGCGGACAACGCACACCGGCCATGTTGGCCGCGCAATGCGCACGCGTTGACGTACTTAGGGTGCTGGCTGAGTATCATGCTGATTTCAGCGGATGCATCAATGAGGAGCTGATGTACTCTGATGGGATCGAGACACTCGAGTATCTGATCGTCGATCTACGACTGTCGGACATCGATGCGCGCGCGGTAGCGCATGCGGCCCAGCGCGGTCGCGCGGACGCCCTGTGCCTGGTGCACGCACACTGTCCGCAGTCGCGGTCCGTCTACAACCAGTGCGCAATTCGGGCATCCGGATTCGGCGAAATTGATGTCGTCAAATTCTTGTTCAACCACAACTTGGTCGATGTGCACGCTCGCGACGACCGCGGTCGAACAATGGCACACGCGGCTGTCAACGGTAGGTGGGACTATGACGCAGTCGAATTGCTCGCGTACTTGCGCGACCGCGGTGTCGATTTAAACGCGCGCGACAACGACGGTCACCATTGCATCCACTACGCGGCCGACCGCGGTCGGTCGAGTTCGTTGACGTTTCTCATCCGCGAATGCAACATTGATCCGAACCTGTCCAACGACGTACAAGACGGCAAACGACCGCTTCACTGCGCCGCGACGGCATTTCGTGGCAGCGTTGCTGCAATGAACGTGCTGCTTGAAAGCGACCGCGGTGTCGATGCAAACACCGAGGACAACAATGGCTGGCGACCGATTGACTACGCGACCGCGCATGGCGGACTGGCGGCGGTCAAATTTCTGGTTGAGAAAGGCGCCGAGCCGATCTTACGTGTTCAATTGGGGGACATTGTGCCCAAGTGGCGATGGATGATGGAAGAGCAGCAGAAAATAGTCGAGTTTCTCAACGATCTTCAACGGAAATGTTCGGATTCAACGAATTAAAAAATTACAAAGTTGGTTTGACGGGAAAAGTGGCATTTTTAGCTGCGATCATTCGCACGCGCACTTCAAAAATGTTATTGCGGTCTGATAAAAGCATCATAATGTTGATAAACTGGGAGTCGTATCGTATGTGCCCCATTCACACAGACGATGACCTGGTGCACAGATACCTACTGTGTCCACGCAGGTCAATAAGTTCCAACAAAGCGATACTTTACTGCACCATTGGCATGAAACATCGGCCCTCTCTTTCTCACAGCGCACCAGCGTCGTTGCGATGCCAACCAAGTCGGTTATGTCGAATTTCTGCCAAAGAATTGAAGGACATTGATCGAGAAATGAATATTCCTGATGAACTATGATTATGAAAAAATTGAATATTTATTGAGATGATGCTTGTATACTTATACATATACCACCGTTGCAAAACAAGCCCCCGTGTGCACAAGTGCGCGCCTGAGCGGAGCCTGGGTTGGTTGCTTCCCGTAGTTAAGAAGCACAGGTCTGGTATTGGTCGCACAATGATCATATAAGAATTCATCAAATTAATCCTGATTTTCACGTTCAGTCACGCTTAACCACTGTGCTATTTGTGATTCTCACAAAACATTTTCAGCTAAAAATAATCCAGCGGATCAACCACGTTGGCGCAGGTCTGAAACATTCTCTTTACTACATGCTTTGTGTGCGATCACGCAACGCAACGTCATTGCCCCGTCACTTTCCCTCTTTACAATTCAGGAAAAAAATTTGACCAATTCTTATAAAGTCATTGTGCAACCAATACCAGCGTGCTTGCGAACAAAATTGTTTTTATACTGTATGACACCATCTATATGCGTGTAACGAGCTTACCGTATCGGCGTGCTCTGGTTGCACACTGTGGCTGCGCGGTGCTATGCATTGATGGTTTTGTGTTGCTGAAATTTGCCTGTTTACTTCCTGAGCAACTAACATAATTAGTGTTCCAGAAAAGCATCGCAGCAACGCTGGTCGATTATACATCTTGTAGAGCTCCTGATGACATGGCATGGTGCACCTAAACCTGCTGTCTAAAACATCATTGCGCCTGATTACCAGGGAAAGATCTTGTCAAAAATTGCGGGAAAACTTTTTTGCCAATTAAAAAACGATACTGTTTTAGCGAAACGAATCACACTCGGTCTGCGTGCTTGACAACATTAATAAACATATGGTCGGACGGGTGCCCGGAGTTTTCTGGTTGACTGATCTTGATCTGATCACGGTTGTTTTTCGTCCACCGAGCCTAATTGGCTGCATAGTCAGACCCATCTGGTCGTCCAGCATCAGTAACATGCTGTAGTTACCGTACTGTACCTCATTTCTTGGTCTGGTCCGACAGTACAATGCTGTTGTATCTAAGGAATGCGTTGTTCCCATATTAAGGTGTGTGCATGAGTATGCACTGGAGATCACGGCATAGAAACTGGTGAGTGGCTTTCTTCAGGTCCCGTATGCCTCTATTCTCTCTTCATTTTTTCGTCATTGTTTATTGAGACTCGCACATTCGCAAAAATAATCCAGCACCGGCTAATATTCGGCGCTCAAATGGAAAAAAAGAACTCTGCTGAAATTTAAGTGTGCTCGCCAAAAACATTATCTGCCAAACTTATCCTTGAGCTCTTCAGAAGCGTATCAAAAAACAATGTTTCCATACAGTCAACTGCGTTTGTCTGCAACGATGAGCGCACGCAACAGTCCAACAGGATTGGCCATGAATCCGGGGCCCATCCGTGATGCATCAACCCAAAACAACAACAATTACAACAGCAGTACGCCACAAAGCAGCAGCGCATCCCAGAGCAACAACCCCTTTCCGTCCATGCCAAGTCCCTATGTGACCCTACTGGACCCCCTGATGGCCTACGGAGCTGCGGTCTTTCCACCAGCGATTGCAGTCGGCAGCCGATTCTTGCACGAGGATCACAAACCACAGCAAAGTGAGTCAAGCTCTGTTTTTTTGGCTTGGCCCCATAATTATTCAAATCTTGGGCTTCGCGTCCGATGTGGGACTTTTACTCTATCGGTGCCCTTTCTGCTTCAGGCTACGTCGGTTTGATAGCAATGGCGATTCTGAGCACGTCCGACAAGAAGATGGTGCTGTCTGACATCTACCAGTGGATAATGGACAATTATTCGTATTTCCGCACGCGAGGCCCCGGCTGGCGTAACAGCATCAGACACAATCTGTCATTGAATCAGTGTTTTGTCAAGGTTGAGTCACTGAACTTGAGCAGTGTTTATTTTGGATGTTCTTGGCTGAGTGTTATTTTTTCCTCGTTATTGCTCGATCCTGAAGTGTGAGTAAGCGGGGTTACGGTGTTATGTGGACAGCAGTATCACGAATTCCAGATATGTGTTCATTTGTACAAAGATTAGACTGTCAAAATATCCCGTGCTATTGGACCTAAACTTGGACACGTGACGAAAGAGTCATATAAAATATTGTGTAGTTACGCTGCACATAGTTAGCTGATGTTTCAGCTCTGTCGAAGTGCGAGTGGCAAGGGTCACTACTGGGCCATACACCCGGCCAACAAGGACGACTTTCTCAGGGGCGATTTTCGTCGACGACGAGCGCAGAGGAAGGTGTGCGCCTAAATTCAGGCTTGAAAAAATTATGGCCTGTAGGCCTCAATTAAGCCTGAGCTCAAGCCTGCCCCCACCGATTCAGGTTCGAAAGCACATGGGTCTGTCAGTTGACGATGACGAAGAGGGCAGCGACGACCTGCTTTGTGGTTTCCCGCTAGTGGCCGGTATGCCCTTCTTCAGGGGCAATCCACTGTTTGGCTTCCCCCCGTTTGGTCTAATGGGAGGCCCGATCCCATTCCCGGCGCTGCTGCAGAGTCGGGGTCTGTCACCAGCGGGGGGTGCGCCCCCTCATTTGTATCCGGGTGTGTCCCCACCGGAGGGTGCGCCCCCTCATTTGCATCTGGGTCTGTCCCCAGCGGGGGGTGCGCCCCCTCATTTGCATCCGGGTGTGTCCCCACCGGAGGGTGCGCCCCCTCATTTGCATCTGGGTCTGTCCCCAGCGGGGGGTGCGCCCCCTCATTTGCATCTGGGTCTGTCCCCACCGGAGGGTGCGCCCCCTCATTTGCATCTGGGTCTGTCCCCAGCGGGGGGTGCGCCCCCTCATTTGCATCCGGGTCTGGCAGGACTGTCTGGTCTGTTGGCTGAACAACAACAGCAGCTAATGGTTAGATGATGTTTCACTAGTCTGAATGCTGTATATACATATATGTATACAATGTAGTCTTTCCACTGCAGTACAGTAAACGTGGTGTTTTTGAGCAACGATCATACATACATACTGTATACGCACACCTCAAAAATGTTATAATGGTTTGATAGAGGCACCAGAATATGGGGCTTTGGGATACGCGTCGTATGATATGTGCCTCAAATACAGACGATCACCTGATGTACAGACTGTGGGTGAACGCTGGTCAATTATATAGTTCCAGCAGACCGATACTTTACAACACCATTGGCGTGAAACATCAGCCATGTCTTTCTCACAGCGCACTTTCGCGTCGCTGTGATGCCGACCGCAGCAAATAAATGGAATATTGAATTTCTGCCAAACAATCGATGAGAAATGAATCGGTTCTGAACTGTGATCATGATAAAATTGGATGTTGATGTATGTACCCATGTTTGTACCATTTGTTGTAAATCAATTTTTTTCTCAGAATCAATATGATACGACCACGATCTGTTTTTTGATATGTTTTACTTTTGGCGAGTCTCCTCGACCACGTTTCAGTGATATGCAGTATTTCAGAAAACCGATGTTCTTTTGGTTGCGGTTGAGTAAATTCATTTTGTTTTTTTGCAGATACTCTGAAGAAGAGTGCACCAGTTGGGCACGAAACGTCACTAAATACATCTATTGTGTTGATCTGCGGTAATTTCGTCCCACAAAGACAACCAAACAAAATGAGGTTTCAGTGATCGTTAGGTATCTGGAAATGAAAGTAAAGTCTGTTTCGTGCACTTTGGTGGTTGCGATAAACAAAACATGACCAAATTTCATTTCACAAACATGTGGGGCTATCAGGACCTTGACAGCGGCATGCAGCTAGGTACGTCCCTTTTCGGCATCGAGCATGTACCATGGCCTCTCAGTCTGAGCACGAGCAGAAATCCAAGAATGCTTAAGACACATGACAATCAGTTTGTTTTTATTTTTACCTTTGGGAAGTACATGCTTCATGGGAGGAATCATTTGTGTGAAATAGTTTGGACGGTGTTTCATCGTTTCATTTTCTAATTGTGTGTGCATCGGTCTTCTTATGTCGTCGCTTCTCAAACGCGATGCGTGTCCCCCTTTTTCTCCGTTCTCCGTCATCCTTTTTTCTTGGTGGTTTTTCTTTTGTTTTTGTCCCACAGTATGTTACGCACCTTTGACAAAGATCTTCATTTCGATCGACTTTTTTGAAGTTGACTTGTGCAGATCTAATAATGGTCCGGTTCCACGTATTTCAAAAATGAAAGAAAGAGAAACGCACGTATATTTGGTAAAAACACGCTCTCCACTTCGGGCTCGGTGCGTAAATTCGCTTTTGACTCACAAAACATTTGTGTGGTGAACGACGTTGCTGTTCGCGTAAGCACGCAACAAATTGAGGTCAGCCAGCTGGAACTTGTCATCATCTCTCTCGGCGCCAAATCCCTTTCTTTTATTTGGACAAACACGTGTAACCGGAGCATTTTTGAATCTGGCTAAGCAAGCTTTAAAAAAGCGTCTCATGAGCTAGTGGTTGGACTATACTTTCAGCGTTTTCGCCGCACGCAATAACCGAACGTCATCCAGGGCACGCTGGTTGAGGTTCAATTCCAACGATTCGCTTTGCACGCTCTTCTTCGTCCACCCACGTCAATCGAATTCACCACATATCGTTTCGCATGCGCTCGGCCCGTACGCGCATTCGGTGTCCAAAAAAACAAGCTCGAAAAAATTGAAGCTCCCTCCCAATGGAAGTTCCCCAATTTTTTGTACCGATAATGACAGTCAGTGATGTGCATGAATAAGCACTCCTTGTGCTGTTGGTTGTGTACGAACGAAGTGTCTTTGGTGCTGTGGAAACGGTTATATCTGTTCGAACTTTGAAATCGTATCGTTTCACATGTACCGGATTTACCTATACTCGTATATGTGCTTTATCGTTGAGATTTTTGTCACTACGTACGGAGCTCATTTTAGCTAGTGTAGCATAAAATAGAAGCCTACTCCCAATAGCCCCTCAAATATAGAAGCCCCAAGGTTACAGGGTCGCTCAAAAAGTAGAAGTCAGAGGAAATACATAGGTATAGCTACATACGTATGTTACGCCGTTTTAAAAGTGTGTAGAGCAATGGTCACCAGTGCAGAGTGGAACCAAGTGCCTCGCCTCAAACCGAAGGTGATCTGCCGGCTGCATTGAAGCCTGACATACAGTACAACCTGCAGATCACTTCCAGTTTGACGCGAGGCACATAATAGTTAGTTTACACATTACGATTCAGGCAGCGCACACGGCACCAAATTCTGCGTTGGTTACATATCAGCAAATGTGAGACATGTCGTCGCTCAGTGCATCAGCGTTCGATATGGAACACCACCAAAGCACAAACGCAACCGTCATAGTCATTTTGAAAAGCTCAAGACAAGCTCAGCGCTTTGACTCGGTGCAAAGAAGAGTAAAGGCCGAAGCGAAAAAACAGGATGAATGTATAAATCTCTATAATCCTAAAAAATTCGAAATTTTGTGGTGTGAGCAAAGCCTAGGCTACGAGCGGATCACCATGTTGGATGCCGTTATTGTCCGTTCTTTTCGTTGTGTCACCACGATCCGATAATAACGGCTCACACTCATCCGTCGATGATGTTTCAATTCTGCATGGTAACGCGCACAATACAGCGAGTGCGCTGATCAGGTGCAGGACGACGACAATGTAGCAGAGTCCAGGGTAGCCAGCCGATTCCACTATGAAACCACTGACGAGACCACCGGTCAACCAGGTTGCGTACTCGAAAAATATGAGTAGTGAGAATGTCTGTAACAAACAAGCACATAATGTGACTGCTCGCTGTCAATTATTGTAATTTGCAAGGCCATAATTGTAGTGTAGCTTATCCAACGTCAAGGACATCTGCCTGATTCTGTAGTCGACGCAACCCCAAGCGCAAGCACAGCGCACTGGACTCTACGCATGCATGCGGACCTGCAGCATTGGTCGAATATTCAGGTCCTTGGATCAACTACATAACAATAAGCCGAACCGGACACCTTTGCATATGATGTTTCAAATTCGCAAGCACGACAGTCCTCGTTTGATTCAACAGCTTTGGCCAGCCACAGAAATACACAATGGAACAGTATGGCCTTGCCGATAGCCACACAAGCGAACAAAGCGCAAATGGCTGCATAGACACCAGCTGCAATAATAGTAGGTGCCAGATCAGTTTCAGCAGATTTTCGAGGTAGTGCGGCGCGTTGGTATCACCAATATTTGAGAACACACAAATTTCTGTCTGTTGCGCCCACCCGGATACAAGGCAGATCCATCCACACAAATGTCATTCAGATCGAGTTGGTTGGTGATCATAGGGTTGAGGATTAGGCATGTGGTAAGGCCTGGTGTTCGGCTTGCTGTTGCAACTAGGCTTTGGCTTAGGCTTGGAGTTGAGCACTGGTCAATGGTTCAGGTGGAGGAGGAAGTTGGGTCGCCTTGAACTTTCGTGTTACGGACAAAACAGAGGCGGCCAAAATAGGGGCTTTTGAAAGACAGCAGCCAAACTAATAGATATTTGCTGGGGCAGTTAGGCCTAAGCCCAAGACTGATGGCCAAGCTAGGTGCCTTCGGTACCCACTGTTTCAGGCGTAGACTTTTACGAACCACATTATATAAAACGGAAGTCTCTATTTATTTATCTCTGTCTGTCGTAGGAGGCAGGACTCGGGTAGGAACTCGGGCACAGTGGGCAATCGTGAACACAACGGCAAAATCAAATTCGGTGATCTATTGGTCCGATCGTGCGCTGGACGCGTCAGTTGTTGTATTGATGGTGCCCGTGTATTTTGACTTTACTGATGCCACAAAAATTTTGACCTGAGTAAAAGCGGCCCCCAGGCTAAAAAATGAACAACTTTCTAAAAACTAGTCGAAATTAGTGGAATCAGTAACTCTCAGAATTCCTTTAATTGTGATACACAATGAGTCACGTCACCAAGCCAGGTTCGATCTGATGATCACCAAGTTTGATATCGGCTACTGTGAGTGACAGAGAAGAACTGTCAGCGTGTCTCAAAAAGCAGCCTAGGTAAGTCTCTTTTACGTATTGGCATGTCATAATGTTACAATGGTTGTACATCATTGATTGATGGAACAATCGAATCTTTGTGTTGGGCGATTCTGCGTGGGATAAAGGTAAAGATAAAGATAAGATAAGATAAGATAAAGCGTGCCCAAGATGGTTCCATGCACCACTTGCCTGATTTGTCTAATGCTTGGCTGCGTCAGTTTCAGAAAAAGCCGGAAGGCGGAATGGTTTGCAAACACGTTGTAAAAGATGCCCCTGAGCCATCAGGAAAGCGGTGCACGGAGGCGTGTTTCATGCGTTTACTATACGCTGAATCGTCCGAAAATTCCATTGTGCTATCCAATCACTAAAACCCAACCACTGCAACATTTCTAGTTATACCTACATATGATGGATGACCTGCAAATAAAAGTGGCAGAGGCCGGGTACTTTTTGACACATCCATGACCAACCAGCGATCGATGCCATTAGCGCCAAGGAGACGGCCGAAATTGCCAAACCGATTGCGCAATACAGAGTGAGGAATGAGGGAACGAACTCGATCAGCCCAACGCCAATCACGACGCCGAGCAGATAGGCGGGCAAAGCGATCAATGTGACGAAACCGATGGCCGATTCGGTGATGTCGGGAATGGTGTCCTGCGTAAGTGCGCGCGGTATCGAACATGCGCGGATCAGGTAGAAACGGGCAACCAAAGAACACCACATTGCTTTATCAATACAATTCTTGGTCACGCTTTATGATAAAATACAGTCAAACCTCCATACATAGTGAACGATCAATCAGTCCCCAAACTGAGATAATTTGGTGCTCTATACATAGTATTCTTTACAGTGAACAAAATAGTCAGGTCCCGTTCTGTTCACAATGTAGAGGTTTGACTGTAAGGCATTTGTCTCTGGTGCCATACCGGTTTTTCGGCCAGTTTTACTTCTTCATGAGGAACGTCTTGGAATGACTCATTGACGCTGGTCGAAACTTGTAGCGTCATCAATAAACCAGGAAATATATAAACTGCAAGAAGTCACGTGACCACGACAAGGCTCGCGCGTCAACGGCATTAGAATAAGTCAAACAACCGCACACCATCAGCCATACGGACATCATCGGCAGCGTTGTGCTGTACGTCTGCGACGCGATAGTGACCGCCAGGATGCAACTCATGATGCGTGCGTCTCGCAACAGCGCACACCACGGCAGCGACAGCTCGACTGTAATGCTGTGTCACAGCAGTGAGTGAGTTTTGCCCTCTTCGGCCTGTTTTCACAGAGGGGCGAGGCGCCAGGCCTCATCGGTGCCTCCAATTTGGCCAATTGACCTCCAAAAAGTCTGGGTGAGTGAGAGTGCTATATCTCTTGCTCGGTGATCTGTGTATAGGCAATCCATCGGCTCATGGCACTTTTTATGCACACAGCGCATGCTCAGCACCACACGAATTTTTTCTAAACAAAATGTGCACTTTGGGCGAGTATCACACTTTGACGGTCCCATTTTAATTTATTCGGTTTTCATTTGCTGCTTGACATAACACTTTTCTGCACTGTTGCACAGTTTGGGGATGTTTCAACGGATAACTGCAGAGAACAGATGCATTCATTGACGGCAATTATGTAGCGTGCAGCCTGTGTGTGTGGAGTGCCATGAGCTGGCGGATTGCCTATACCTGTATGCTACATTATGTGGTCACGGGCAGGGTTGGATTAGAAAAGTAAAGAATTATTTGTAAAAGTTTTTTAAAAGCAGGTCACTTTTTTAAAGGTTTTGAAAAGTAGGTCCATTTTGTAATTATTTTTTCACTTTTGACGTTATTGTCTCAGTTTTTAAGGTAAAAAGTCGTTTTTATGTACCATCAGTTTGAAATGGTTTTGTGATGGGCTCAGGGAGTTGAAACCGTCAAATAATGTAGGTTCCGACCTCCCAGCCAGCAGGCCAGTTGCTCTACCAACTGAGCTACGGGAACGCGGTATGGCTGCGGCTCAAAGTTGCACTTATACCTACCAGTTTGCGTTACACATGCTCCCGCCGGCGCTGCTATTTGCCCCCGATGCCTGCTTTCAATGGCCAACCACGCACACAACACGAACAACATTGCACACGCAATGGTCACTGCGCCGAATGGCCACTGCTTGTCGCCGGTGTGCGTGTACAGTGTACCTCCAATGTACGGACCGAGTTCGCTGCCGGTCTGAATGCAGCCGTACAGTACTCCCATCATTAACGAGCGCTCGCGCAACGACGACGAATATTTGGCGATCATCGTGTTGTCGCACACATCGATCAGCACCTGGGCTGCGCCCTGAAGCGATACAGTCTACGCTCCCTATGGTGAACCTCGACAGCGAACCCCTCGAAAACACCTGTACAGTCCTGGCAGCAAGTAACGGCCAATAGTCACGCAGCGCAGTCTGTGCACCAGTGATCAGCGTGCTGGCAGCAATCGACAACAGCAGCAAATGAATCGAACCCAATCGCGCCACAATCCTGTCGGTGAAAGGCAGCACGAGCACACTCACATAGTTCAGGTTACTGTACAGAGCGTTCCAGACGTTTTCGTTTTCGTATGACGTGTGCTAAAATAGAGAACGTTACAACAACTTAATTCTGGGCAATAATTGTGGTCCTCAATTTGTATGACCAACAACGGGTGGCATTTTCGAAACGGTGTAAAGGTCAGTTGGGTGTAAAGGCCGAAGGCAAGCTCGGTGTGAGAAAGTTCGGTGTAAGCTCGGCGTAAGCTTGAAACATTGCACGCTGACCAAGCAGCAGACGCGCGTTTCAAGACGAAAGGTCAACTTTGACAGTGTTCTGTGGAAGTGTAAATCATTTGTTGGCAATCTGGTTCATTTAAGCTGGTTGCACAAACGTTTTACAGGAATATTTGTAAGTTACTTGACGTTTTTGACGTTTCGCCGTAAAGCCATTGAAAAATGAAACATTCATTGACGGTGATGCCAAAAAATTTGATGTCGCTAACGGAGTACGAAATCAAAACAGCTCCATAAACGCTTACGAAATTCATAGATATGCAGAATTGTTTCGAAAAAAGCAGATAATTAAAAAAATTTTTGGAAAAATTTTTTTGAAACTCAGATTTTGCTTTTTTTAATGAAAAAAGTTGCCCAAAATGGTCTGAAATGTCCAAAAATGACCCTTTTCGAGGTAGAATTTTTTCTGTGGACGGGGCAATTTTTTCAGAATCGCGCATGCGGCGTCTTGTATTGTCCCCAAACCTGTACGGGGATGCGCGGGGCTGGTCTTTTTTAGTGATGTGGCACCTATAATGTACCACTGCATGCTACAACACAATGTATACATATGCAGGTCTGGTGCAGTACAAAGTCGATCTGACACGCAAGATTTGGGCTGTAATCGATATTTTGGTGGTCGTATATTACTCATACGGCATTAGGTGCATTAAAATACGTTGTGCAGCATGTTACAATACATTAGGGTAACATCATTAGTCAACATCAACCACAGATTGGTCGGAGACCGTAGAATGGGCACTGGGTGTCACCACAGAAGTTCGGTCTCAGGCGAAAATTTTTCAATTTTTGAAAAATATGTTGTGTCGATATCATTTATCCTGAAACGTCGTTTGCAACACTTTTTCTAATAAAAAAATTTTGGCAAAAAAAATCAAAAAATTTTTGTTTTAAAAAAAGCTCGGTATTAAAATTTTTTCCAACCTTGCACATATCGCTTAAAAACGCTTGTGCAACTGGCCTATACGAACAATCTTGCAAATTTGCAATTTTTTCTTGCACTGCTGTCTATTGGTCGCACAATGACTTTATAAGAATGACTTGGATCAAATTTTTTCCTGAATCGTGAAGCAGGAAAGTGACGGGCAGTGATGTTGCGTAGCGCGATCACACACAAACCACGCAGTCAGTAAAATGTTTCAGGCCCGCAGCAAAGTGGGTGCTCTGCAAGGTTATTTTCAGCTGAAAATGTTTTGTGCGAATCACAAATAGCACAGTGGTTAAGAGTGACTGAACGTGAAAATCAGGATTGATTTGTTGAATTCTTATATGGTCATTGTGCGACCAATATCAAAGTTGACTTTTCGGTTGGAAACGCGCGCCTGCTGCTTGCTCAAAGTGCACTGTTTCAAGCTTACGCCGAACTGTCTCCCACCGAGCTTTCCACCGACCTTCACCCTACTGACCTGTACAATGTTTCGAAAATATCACCCAACGGGTACACTGGGTACACAACGACACGCATGTACATAATCCATTGCATTCACAAGTATAGATGTCCAGGTCCAACCACAGAACTAAATGCACTCACATTTTCGGTGTCATTTATCAGCGTATAAATGTGATAGTCTCGAAAGTACGATGGCATGAAGCTCCATGCTTCATGGAGCAATATGAAATTGAATAGGCCAGTGAACGAAGCGGTCAACACCAGCAGACATTTGAAGCGGTCAAACACCATTTTACCAGCTTCAATGTGAGCGCTCCAAATTAACAAATTTGCCTGGAAATACACGAAGCAATTTTTAGTGCGCAAGCACAGCACGCTTTGTAATACGTAAAAAACACATTTTCTAAATTTACAAGCCAGAAAGCGACGTTGGGTCTGCTCGGCAACCTGCAGATCACACGCTAAACGTGCAGTAAACGGAATGTTTTATAGCTGGAGCAACGCGGATTATGCCTGTTTATTTTCAGGTGAAAATGATTTTAGATTAGCGTCAAAGAGTGGCTGAGCCTGAATCAGGGTTCATATTTATTGAAATTTTGGACAAATTCTCCATTATTGCGACCAATAAGTGTTTGCAGGGCGTGGTGTGCACAGCAGGGTCGGACAACATGGTAAAAAATTTAGAAATACACGGTTTCCAAAACAAACTTTTTCAATTTTTTTAATTTCGGAGGGGAACAATATTGTCTGAAACGTTCGAAAATAGTCTTTTTGAGCACAAAATTTTGTAATTTTTCTATGAGGGAATGATGCTGCTTTCTTCACAAAAATGGTTTTTCACATCTTTGTATCTCAAAACGTTTTATTATACATGTGCCTTAACATAAGGTACCCTGCGTGTCTCTGCGGTAAGTTATGGACGACGAAGCTTCGGGCTTGCAGCATATTAAACCAGTGATGAACTCAAGCAGTCAAATTACTTCGTCAACTTACATTGCACGAGTCGTCAACTCACCCTGAATGCAATGCCATGCCAAAAAAATTTGAAACAAAATTTTATTTACTGGCTAATTTTTGTTGAGAATTGTAAACAAACAAACCGCCGTGCAGGAGAAACTCGTTAAAAACCAGACAAAATATGAAACATGCGCAAATATGTTCGTGGTATTCGTCACATTCCGTCCATAAATGCAGAACACCTTCATTTCTTTAATCCGGTGTGCGCACATCAAATTACACACAAATCGCTCACTGGCTTCAACTGTCATCAATTATTACAAGTTTGACGTCACGCGTAAAAGCGCACTTAAGCGAGTCTTCAATGAATTTTTGGCGGCGTTTGTCTTCTATTTCGAACATTCAAACTGGTTGTGTTTCCTGATTATAATTTCATCCTCGTCATTGCTATAAACACCTCAAATAACAATACTAAAAAAATCATGTGTAAGATCTAATGTGTGCGCTGTTTTTGAGTTGTCAGTCACATTTTGGTAAACGTCTGCCGTGCAGTCAAATTCGTCAAAAAAGTAGACTTGCTTTTTAATATTGTGAACTAAAAAAAGTGACCAACTTTTTTCGAAAAATTTTTCTTGCAATCTTTTTTACTTTTTTAAATCCACCCCTGGCAACAGGTACATAATTTTCTGCCATGCGGTCCAATGTTCCACAACACCAACCACAGCTCAATCAAGACTACTCGTTTCAAAAGTTGAAAATATATATCACGCATCGGGTTCACGAGTCGTATTTTTGGTTGGATAATATTCAGACTGTGTTACGATTTATGCCAAATGCCTGCACTGGAATGTCAGCTTGATTTGCTGTTCGGTCAGCGTGACCAGGTAGGCGAGCGTCGAGCTGCTTCGACCGTCGTCAGCTTCAAAGATCAGATTCACTGATCGATACGAATCACCGAATTGTGCTCTGAGTGCCTGCAAAGCGGGTGTCACTTATTTTTCGAATTCTCTGCTTTTTAAATTCCAAAAATTTTACAGCACGAAAATTAGGCACTAGCCTGCCCTTGAGCATCACGGTCCAGCCAGGTGTTCGCTTTGAGTTCGACCAAATCAAACAGTTTCTTCGTTAGATCTTTCTGTTCGTCAATCTCTTCGCTTGGACGCTCCTCCGCTTCCTCCTCCTCCTCTTCTTTTGCTGCCGACACAATGTCCGGCAGCTCATCGGTGCTGGTGGTTTCGGTCGATTGTGAGAGGCCCAACATGTCCTCGTACCAGGGCGGGTAGTGGTCGGCGAGACAGATCGTGACATCACCGCGGCGTGCCGATGCATTCGAGTGGAACTGCGTGTCAATTGTGACAAGAAACTGCTTTTTTAGAAAGTGTTTGTGAGTTGTGGTGTGTGGCTTTAACTCGTTCGGGGGCAGCTATGTACTCATCTTCATCCTCAAAGACACGATTTACTATCCTCTGCGCTGACCTCGGAGCACCTGTGGCACAGTCCCTGCCGTTGCACTGCATGTGGATGCATTTCAGACAGTCCTCAATAGACACACTCTTATCGAAATGTGCGCTAACAGTGTCGCAGGTCATAGTGCACAGGCTCTTTGATCTGACGGTTTGTCACTCACTTTCGTCATCAAAATGACACATGCTGAATGGACACCCCAAAAATGAGTCCCTATACCATTCATTCTCTAACCGGTTTGAGCATGGCAGCCAGTTGATTTGGACTGGGATCGAACACGGCGCCTTCGATGTTATCAAATACGCCATTGGCGTCACGCAATAGACCGTACGATAGACGGATGTCATCGAGCAGCACCAGTTCACCTGTATGCACGCAGTTACCGAAATGTTGGTATAGTAAATTTCTAATTTCCTTGCCATATACAGACACAGGAAACAAAAGGAAGCACAAGCCCCACACAGAACAACCACAGCACACAAAACAAACGCACACGGCCAGCGCCCCCCGGCCAAAAAAAAAAATAGCCGCAACTATACTACCAATGCCAAGTTGTTGTCGTTGTTATAGCAATGTTGTTAGCATTGGAGTAACTCAGGTGTCAGCAAGTTACTACTAAGCTTGCGCAGTTTGGTATTCAGTTGGCATGCTTGTGTGTTTTGGTGTGTCCGTAAACGAAGGAAGACAACACAATTGTCCACACATTTTATACTATTTTGGGTAACTGGACTTGTCCCGCTGGCTGGCCGGCTCCGTTCAGAATCGATTACACGATAAAAAGGTGAAGGCGTTCCGCAGAATTTAGGCTCCGCGAGAGACCTACCAACAACCCGATTGCCGGCGACTCTAATGGGCAGATGCCTGTTACCCGCAGCAATTGCTGCTTCCCATTTACCGACCCTTCTCAGGGATGGAAGGCTTTGTGTACCCACGACACCACTTTGATGTTGCTCCGTCCGCTGGGGTTTGATCCCGGAACTAACCAGGCCAAACGGTGGTTAGCCTGCCAGATCGGACGGGGTACACACGAGTAAACGTGGCATGGGTGTCATCTATGGCGATCGTCTATCACTTTGACGTTGGTGTGTGATTTCAAAGTTCGCCGCGGAAAGGGGGCGCAATCCACCACACTTCACATCAAACTAAACTGTTGAGACAACCGAACCAACCGAGTCGTTCGAAGAGCAACACAAGTTGATCCATGTCCGTTGCGATACTTGAGTCGCGCCCAACCTCCAGGTCCAAACATTTCAGTCGTTGAAATCTGAAGTACAGAATCAACAGATAATGCAGGATTATGTCTTTGCGTTTGATGTTTTCGGCGATGTTTCATCTATGCGAGCATAACACCAGCTCTCAACGGGTGTTCCTTCGGGTCTTCTAATGCATTATTCGCACTGACGATGACCTGGTGATTAATTATGATGTTCTCATGAACAGAAGACACTTTACATCAGGTGTTGCATTGCGGTGTAGGTAAATATGCAACCAAGAGTTGCCCCAAGATATCAACAGTCACCTGGTCAAATGTAATTCGTCGATGAACGAAATGAGACTTGTGTCGCTGTCGATGGTGGCTTCTTGGCTGATTTCGTAGATTTCGAGCGTGGCACCGAGATGTGACGTCAGCTCGATCACCTGCGTTTCGAGATTCACTCTCGTGTGATGGTGGAACGAAACTTGCTTATTAGCGACATAAAATGCCTGACAACAACCTTTTATGCTAATATATCATAGCGACGGTGGCAAATCTCTAAATATAAACCCTTGATTGAATCAGATGAAGTCAAGGTTGGACAGGAGTTTGACTCAATCAAACAGCAAGCTGAATCAAAAACAATTCAGCATTCTTTCTCAAACCTGATCGGCAATGTCATTGAATTTTGTGTGCGGACCTTGAATGGTGAATGCGGTCATATTCTGTATCGGATGACGTTTCATGGCATTGATCAGCTGTCAAAGATAAGCACATTTCACAAACATTGTGTAATCGAACGGGTCTTTCTGTTCCACACGAGGGAGGGGTACTTGGTTGTACCGTACCCATATTATAATGTATATCTGTCATGTCCAATCAAGTTAAAAAGTCGGTCTTTATTTGGAAATCCAGCGGCTGTCGATCGTGTCAGTTTGAAAGGGATAACGTCGGGACGCGCGCCATTACAAACACCGACTTTTAGCCTGACTACCTTAAAGTTACTGACAAGCTTCTTGACAAACCTAAATAACATGAATATATTAACAAACATCAAAAGCACACAAGTTGTGTAAACCGACCGATTTGAGCCACTGTCGCGCCGTTTCGACTGCGATCTGAGGTCCCCTGTAGCCACACACGGCACGACAACACACGTCCAGCACATCGGCACGTGCGACAACTCTACCGATCGCGTCAACGAAGTCGTCGTCGTTGAGTGGTGGCGCCTGCGAGTGCAGTTCAGGCCAAAAAAATATGGCAAATCAGTCTCCGGGTTAGATTGAGACTGGCTGTTGTTGTGGGTATATTTCACCTGGGTGTTCGTGGAACGCGTGTCTATGGTCTGCAAGAACTGGCTATGGCACACGCGGGTGTGCCCGAGCAAACTTGTCTCATGAAACCAACGATAAGATCGTCGGCGGCGACAATCGCCTCCGCATACTTTGTATTATTCTGTCGAAACCTGTCGAAACAATACGTACGTTGTGCGACGCCTGCAACGCGACCGATTTGACGTTGATGCACTTTGACAGCAACCGATCGACCTTCAGCCAATTGGTGACATGACTCAAATTGATGACCAGCTCGCGACCACAGAATTGACAACACAAGGAGACGCGATAGGGTCGGGACTTGTTGACTGCAACCAAACTGCATATTGATTGTGGTATTCTCATCATTCGAAAAGTTCGCGCTTTTCGCGGACACGAAGACTGGCAGCCGATGTCGGCTAATTGTGATGTGGTCAACTCAGGTAGTCAACTTTGGCCGTCAACCCAAAACCGGCCCTGAATGGGCTCGAAGGTATATAAGTACACAAGGCATTAGGGAAGAGTTGACGACCTCAGTTGACAACATGATTTTGGGCAGTGGTAATCTCGACCAGCACTATGTAGATGGTGTCCGCTGGGAAAAACACTACAAACGAAGAAAAACACTGTGCCATCAACTCGTTCAACCTACCTTTGTTTCTGTTAGCTGTGAACGTCACTTTGCGAATGTTGCGCCAGGTGTGTTGCACGGCCGCGTTGAATCGACGACCGACGAGTGATAGCGCCATTTTGGTCTTCAGATCTTCACCGCCGTTTTTGTCCTGAGGACGTGAGCATAGGGAATGTAAAGCAGCAATAATTTTGTTGGAATCTTGTCTGAAACGCCGTGAAGCTATGGCACATAGGGCGACGAATATAGATATTGAGTCAAAAGCTGACATGAATGCCATATTCAATGATTTGGAGCAGAATCTCGTTTGGTAGATTATTGATGTTTGTGGTTGATGTGGTGTCCGTTGATGCAGTCTAAAACATTGGAAATATTGTGTGATTTCGCTCAGTGATCGGTTGATTAGCATACTTGAAGATTGTCATAATTTTTTTCAAATCAGAAAAAATCGTAAAATTGTTCAGCATGCCACAAAACACAAACCGAATTTGATGGTGGTTGGTCAGAATATGACATGATGTTCTGGTGTTGTGGTTGTGAGAATGTAGATTTGTAAGAAAAAGCAATTCGGTTGGCTTGTTCTATGCAAAAATGATTGATTCAGTCTTTGTCTTTGGTTTTCAGGTATTATTGTCAAACAAAGTGGTACGGGCTAATGTGAAATGGCCGAAATGGCTTCAAACCCTGTGTCTTTTATTTCTCCGTGTAGTGCGATATGCAGTGAATGAAAGCGACGAAAGCCTGCAGCCGCCCATTGGTTTTCGGCCGAACACTCCGATGCATGACCAGTGCACCCATTCTTCCCCTACGTGCCCTCACTGAGTGTGAATATCAACAAGAGAGTGCATTCAAGGCTGGCCTGGGCACGCCACAATTAAGAGGGCCACTATACGTGACTATCAGTACACACCACCCTGCGTCAACCGACCGTGTTGGGGCTTGAGTGCACGCGGGTCCCGCACGATACAAGTGATGGTGATACAAGCGATGATACAAGAAGGATAAACGATGCGGCAGTCAGTGGGAGATGGATAGAAATACCTGTATGTTCACTGAAGTGAACCAAAAAGGGTACGCCAAAAAATGATGGTTTAGCCCCAATAAACACTATCCGTACTGCAACGAATACGCTTTGCAAATTGCAGTTTTCTTTTTTATCAGTGGCCAATGGATTTCTTCAAGGCTTGTTGTTGATTTAGCACCTGACCCCGATAATGTTTGTTTGATGAACACCTCATTCGTTGTTGGGCCTGAGTTTGCCGGGTATTCAGAAATAAGTGTTTTGTTTTTTACCGTTGTTGCGAGTTGTATACTTCAGTCCAACATAAACATGCGCATGTTGATTTCAAACTAGTTTTCGAACCACTTCTGTCCACTTTACACTATGCAAACGCGTGCATATATTTTAAGTTGCACTTGCATTTTTGCACTTTTACATCGCACGCTCCATGTTCAAACCATGCATGCGTTGTTCACATCCACTCCACAAATTTTAACCAATCTTGAGCCAAAAGTGCCGTGGGTTTCATTGCGTTTAAGAACGACGTTTGTGGTTCAGTGCTTCTGCTGTTTTTCTCAATTCTTCGTTTCAGAGTACCGTTCATCCACAAAATTCCACACCAGCAAGAATCACCAGATTTCATGGCCAATCGACGTGGCTGCCGCGTCAAGAAATAAACGCCACTCAACAAATGTGTGAATAACATCGGCAGTATTAATCTCGAAATCGAAAAATCAACCGGGAACTTCGGGTTGGTGTTGCGCCGCCGGAAATACTGCTTGAAAACATATGCCGTAGATACTGGGGGGACTGAACATAAAACGAAAAAAAGAATCATTCGAAGCCAGCCTTCCTGGGACACGGGCGGAGGGAGGGTGTTACGCGAGCCTGTTTTCTCGTGTTTATTCGCAATCCGTCCTGTGTCCGCACACGGACGAGACCTGGCACCTCGCCCATTTGTGAAAACAGGCCGAACGCACTGCTGTTGCTTATATCGTGTAACATGCCAGTGTCGAGTGTGGCAGACATGAGGAGATGATTGGTCGACCCGTTGCTCTCTCTCACTGACATGCACTTTTGTACACAGCAACTGGATGTTTGCCATAAGAACCGCTCGTGGTGCCTTTTGGACGTCAATTGGCCAGAGGTGGTCGCACACTGACGAGGCCTGGCACCTCGCCCGTCTGTGAAAACAGGTCGAAACGGGTAAAACTCCGTTGCTGTGTCCCATCAGACTGTTCTTTGCAGCATGACAGCGATGATGATCCCGATGGCGTCACACGACAGCACCATTTTCTCTGACACCAATCCCACTCAACAAGCCATCGCCATCGGCATCGTAGCGACGAGTTTCACCATCATCATAATTGTGCTCTGTTTCTCGATTGTGGCCACCCTGTATGTTTGGATCAGCGAACTCCGTCAGCGACGACGGGACAGACTGATACAATCCACTTATCCAATGTACGGCGCATGACACGGCTGGCTGATGTTTCATCAAGTGGTGGTACTAGGGATACGGGTATTATTATTGGCCGGCTGTATAGTAAATTTGGTGATCGAATCGAATCGGTCCGTCTACGGACTTTTCTTGTTAGAATGATATCCGAAGAAATATTAACTCAACAAAAAAGCGGTCAGTGGACCACGACATGACCGATCGGACACGACCAGGAAGTTTGACGCCGGTCAGAATGACCGATCATGTTTACAGTCCGTTCATACATAATTTATCCGTTTATAAATATACATACATGTCGTCTTTCACTAGCGCAGTACTAAATACCTTAGATGAGACTTTCTGATATTTATAATTCTCAAGGAAAATACATAAATATCATAAAACTCAGATATGTGTGCATTTGGCGTGATTTCACAAGGGTTAAGTGAGATAATAGGTACATATTCACAAAGCCACATGACAGACGCAGACCAATGATAACCCTCGTTTTAAGTGTTTTGTGCAGGGCAGAATAATTGACTTACGCACCAATGGGCGGAGCGTTGAATGCACGCAACAACTATCCTACAGTTGGCCTGTCAAAATTGTATTGTGAACAGACAAACACATGAAGACACAACGTGGTGCGCAAGGTGAGATCACATTTAAACATAATTTCCTGCATTGACTATTCGACCATGGGATCGATTACATAATACTGACTAGGTATACCAAAAAAAGACTGACTAAAAGTGCACATACATAAGTAGCGTTCAGAAACAATATCATACAAACACAGGTCTATCCGGTACAGGGTTCTTCAAATTTGGCCCAGGTGCCATGGCGCCCAGGTCTCCGACTCTTAGGTGCCAAGAAGACGTTCTGGCACCTAAATGGGCTAAAACCACCAAAAATGCAGAAGGTGCCAGATTTCAAGATTTAGGCGCGATGGTACCAGTAAAAAGAACACTGATCCGGACTCAGACCAGAAACGGACTGTCGATCACCGCAGCGCCGGCCATGATACCGCCCTCATCGGTGCTCACTGGTTTGGTACGCAACACATGACCACCCACCTGAATAACGTAGAATATTGGTGCCGTTTCTGCAATCTAACCCCGCATAAAAATAAGGGATGCGAGAGCATTGTGTAACTGTTGTATTTAGCAAATTATTGAAAAAAAATTAATTTGGAGTTCTGTCTACGCCTAATAAAACGATGCACGGTCTGCTACCCTCGTTTATCTCGACATGCTTTAGAGCACCCAGGCTTCGGTAGTTATATCGGTTATTCAATTTCCAGTTTCATACAGGATGCTAATTGGTGAGTTGGGTGACCAAAGTTGTGGCGGATCCAACTTTTGGCCAACGGAAGGACCAAATCCAAAGTCATTTTTATCTATTGATTGTTCCATTTTGAAAAGCCATTTTTATCCAGTGCTTGTTCGTAGGTTGGCGATTTTCAAAAATGTGACCACGCGCGCGAAATTTTGGCACTGTTTGCGCGCGCGACCCCCAAATTTGACTGGAAATGGTGCATCTGACGCGCGAATCCTGCGATTTAGGGGTGCTGTTTTCCTTCCGAAACTGTGGCCCCATCATTGGCCAATCTGACAGAAGGGGACATGGGCACGTGGCCCTCTTGAACGATAGTATCGTTAATCGTGCAAAGCCCTTTTCACTATTTAGCGGGTCAAGGTGACTGAAACAGGATTAACTGTGTTCACAATAATCTAGAAAACCTATTATACGACCAACCACATTTCTTCGTATCCACGCTTGGGTCACATCACCCAGCAGATAGCCATACACGCCAAGTTCACTGACCACGTCTTGCAATACCGGCAGCTCGGTCGGGTTGGCTGGGTTCGAGCGCAGTAGGTAGTTCTGGGAAAAGTGAACGGAAACTGAATTACTAAAGACACAAATTATTTAACAAAAACAAAATGAAAAAATAAAACCGACTTTCTGTCTGAAAGGCTCGATCTTCTCCATGAGAATATACGCAGCCCGTTCATCCGGGCGCATCACTTTTAGTTTCTCCACAATTTGCACGCCGTAAATGTTGCATCCACCGCCCTCCAGTTGGGGTTTGAGAACGAACGACTGAAAAAGACAAAGTTATGTGAATAAATGGTCTACCTTTTTATAGAAACATGATCGGGGCATTATTTTCGGTACCCTTCCACTATAAACAGGGGCAGACGAGGGCTCAATCGCCACCGCGTCCGGATGCGGTCAACGGGATGTATATGGCGATGTCTCGTTCGATACGCATTCACGTCAGCCTGGGGACGCCAGCTACGTCGCTAAATGGTGGTACACGGAAGTGGCGGACAATCATCAATACACCATCTGTTCTGGACTGTCGACAACATGGACTGATGCCAATATGCCCTCTGCATTGCCGTTTGACGTGGGCGAGGATTAATGCATAATTTTCAGTTCTTTTAACATGTCCTGTGATCTGTCCTGATGTCCGTGACTCTTTCTCTCCCCTTGGTGCTTTATGTAGCTTTTATTTGTTGTAGTTTTGTTATAACCAGTGTTGTAACTATTTTTATTTCCGTAATTGTTCCACCCGGTCTTGTAACCGTGCTTCTATTACTAACTTACGTGCATGGTTTTATGCGTCATTGAGAGCAATAAACCAACCAACGAGGGTGGCACTGCACACAGCGATATAATGCAAATTGGGAACCAAAAGTGTCGGGCATTACACGGACGGCTCAGTTTATTTGAAGGCAAGGCTTAGAGTTTTTTCTTTACACTATTTCTTGTTTGTTCTTGCGGTACATGCTGTACATTAGAGGTTCACCTTCAAGGTTTATACTGAACAGAGTGAGGTTTCGCGTGCTGATTAAACTTGATGAAGATCAATATCCAACCTGCGGTTTTTCCATCGCACGTTTCACAACACTGTCAGTTTCGGGATCCGACGGTGACAGGCCCCACAAACCGGCAAATGTTTCACGCACTGCCCGCGAGTGTAACTGCAGATCAGTCTCATTCTTGTGCACAAACGACAGATAATGCTCGACCAGACCCGCGCCGGACAAAACCTGTAATATTGACATTGTTTGAAGCATAAATGGAAATGTTTCAAACGGAATCCGTAAGATCAGCTGTCGGGCAGACAATGGATCGAATTCCCGGAAACGCTTGCGCGCAATCCTTGCACTGGCGCAATCCGATTGTATTATACAACTCAATTGTGCAATCAAGAAGGACCATCCAAATGGGCCAGTGGATCGTGCAATCCATTTGCAATCACTTTGCATACGGGACTTTGAGCTTCGAGAAATCGATTTTGCTTGCGGCTTGCGATAATTCCACCCAAAATGTCAACTACAACGTCAGAATCATTAAAAATATCATGGAAAATCTGAAATATACGAGTTTATTATCAAGCAAAGCATGCAGAGTACTCGAGAACCGCTACCCACAAATGTGAATAGCCAACTCACTGACACTGTGTAAGCATCAGCTGTCTCGCGCTGTGCGCAAGTCAGTTCTTCGCTGCTCCCAACAGGAGAAAATTTCAAACTCATGCGCAAATTCAAAATTTCAACAATTACGAAACATCACCGAACCTGTTGTATCTTTTTCGTATTCGCCAATTGTAATCCGATCCAGGGGCATTTGATCGCCGCTGACCGTTCAATGCGTAACCGGGCGTCCCACTCCCGTTCTGATGTGTAATGAGTCGGCACGTAACCGGCACGGAAATACACAACGCCAATCTCACTGCCGGATTGACGATCCGTTAATTGACGCGTGGATTCGTCGAGGTGAAGTCTGCACGCAGAAGGATAAATGTCAGCGCTTTACAGTTGATGTGAGCCATTGGCCGCCACTCTACAGTTTCAATGTAACAACGCGATTGAGATAATGTTTCAACTGGCCAACCATCATCTTTGTGACGACCATGGTTCTAGAAACCGTTGGTTTCCAAAGGTCTCCCGTGAATGAGTTAAACGTGCTGCGACACAGTGAATCTCTGTTTCACATCTACGTATGTATGCCTTAGCAGGTTGTTTCAGCGAGAGAGACCTTAAATGGCGGCAGATGAATCCACGAAACTGTTTGATCCACGGAACGAGTCGACACACACAACTTCAAAACTGCCATAAACGTAACTATGAACGATCGTTTGGGCAAAAGGTTCAATCAGGCGTGACCTGCTGGCAACCGCGCATTGAAACCTTATCATTCGCTTCAGCTTCTGATTTCCAAGCATGCGCTGTGGAAATGACACGGTCGGTGGTCATGTAAACATTCCAAACCGGCACAGCTTATTGATAAGATTCAAGCCAGAAATCTCAATATAAAATAAGGTGACACATCCATCACAACATTGCTATTGGTCGTACAATGACTATATGAGAATCCATCCCCCTATTTTTCCTGCATTGTCAAGAGGAGTTTCTGGCGACTTTTTCAAATTGAACCAGGTTTTGACAAGCAGTTATTTTCTCTTTCTTTTCCCTTTTTCCCGCTTTATTTATCGGAAGTGAGCTCCGTGTGCGTGCTGCATATCGATTTCCCACGCAATGTACGCAATTCGTGGCTACAGTAACCCAAACCCCGAACCATTTTAGTCGTGGAGAATTCCAGGGCCAAACTTCTGCACACGTGCGTTTCTCATTCTTCTCGCTGATAAGAATGCGAAATGCTTGTGAAAGCCTGGTTCAATCTGAAAAAGTCGCCAAGTAACACCCTTGACAATGTAGGAAAATTAGGGGGATGGATTCTCATAGTCATTGTGCGATCAATACGTCTTGTGAACACCTCATTGACAATCATCCTGACCAGCTGCTGGTGCTTCACCAACCCTGTAAAATCAAACACCAACCGTTGTTCACATTCAGCCAGCGTCAGCCGAATGCAATTCGCCTGATGATCGGTCAATTCGTGCATGTTGTATTCAACCAATCGCTGATCAACAATGTTCTGATTGGCCGACTCCACTACGAACAACACCGATGCCGATGGGTTACGGTACGCCCACCTATGTAGATTGTTTGGTTTGGACGGGAGCAGAAGCTGCTGAACAATCTGTCGCTACATAGTGTACCGATATGTGTTTTGGGGTTCCATTGGTTGCGATAAGACCCAGTGGTGTCGTTGAGAAATCAAGAAATTTCAAAATTTTATAATTTCGTAATCGGAAACTTCGGGAAATTTCCCATACATACCCCCAAAAATCAAAAATTTCCCATACCAGGGGGTTTCTCCAAAAACTCAAAAATTTCCCATACCCGAGGGTGGGGGTTTTGAAAAAAGGACCCCAAAAATCTTCTAAAAATGCCAAGAATTGGTCTAAAAAGTGCTTAAAACAGAGTTTTCTTGCGGCAGTCGGCGATTTTTGACATTTTTGGACGAAAAATGGTCAATTTTGGTACTTCTCTGGGTCAAAAAGTCATTTCTTAGGGGTGCTTGTTCCAAAAGTAAAAAATTTTCCATACCCCATACCCCCGGCCGATTTCCCATACCCCATACCAGGGGGGTAACCCCCCAACCCCCTAACGACACCACTGATAAGACCCCCTGTGTGGTTACTGCTGCTTCGTTTCTAAAGTCTTAAGATGCCATTTACACCCTCAATTAATATATTCACTAAAATGCCACTTTACGCGTCACAGTCAAGAGGGTAGATAGTACATCAAGTCCAGGGTCACACAAAAATAAAAGAGCAACTCACAAAGTTTGCGTTTTTTTGGCAGACACCGTTAGACAGGTCTGTTCCGACAGATTTTTAACCCCAGTGTTTTTGTCTAAAAAATCCAACCGGTGCCCGATGTGCTTAATCCAAGTTTGGCTTTTCAATTCCTCACGTTTCACGACGTATTTTATGGGTGCAAGTCGAAGGTTGCTGTTCCCATAACTGATTTTTTTATCAAATAAAATGTGTACAGGGGACTAGATACGGTAATAAAACATCAAGGCGAAGAAATAGGGGTTTGACACACAACAATGTCAATATTATGGGCGTGTGCCAGAAGCATTCATAAAACGAAAAACTTACATTCGTTGAAACATGCACAGCACGACTTTTTTAAACTCAAGTAATGTGGTCTGGTGACTATTATTATTCGTGATTATTACCTAGTTTAGTACAGTTTGGGGTGCATTTCTCGTAAAACTGTCCTTATTATTCCATTCGTGCTACTGTTTGGCGTTACTGTTCACTTCTGGTCATCTTTTGTGTATCATTATTCTCCTCCACTAAACATTCCAAACTTGTCATGGCTTTCTGGTCTTTTTCTAACTAAAGAGAACGGCTAACCTTCACCTACGTTGTTCGGTGTTAACGTTTGGTTTGTTCTTATCGTCGGTTCCGTGTCTGCCCCGTTATCATGAGCAGCTACGTATCAGAGTACAGTAGTTAGAGGGAATTCGACATAAACATTTTTCTCCGACTTGCACCCGATAAAACTTCCCATATCTCGTGAAATTCACATGCCAAATTCGGAGAGCCGGTTGTACACCCACAAAGCAACAGGTGACGAAAACTGGAGGTCGGAAACCCATCAGAACAGGCCGAATGAACAGGAACGCTTGTTAAAAATCGTTTCTGCAACCAGCAGTGGCGAGTGGTGCACCAGGTCATCATCAGTGTGCACCATACGGCCACGAGCACCAACCAAGCCTGTGCCAATCCATCCGACACCGTCGTGACTGCACAATTCTGCTGGCAACGTCTGCGTATGACGTCATCGCTCATCCCTAATCGTCTACAAACAATTGAATGCAGCGTGGAACATTTACTCGCCAGCGCACCGAAACTCGACGCTATGTTGTTCACCTCGATCTGGGAATGAGAGGGGGCTAAGATTACGTTTTATCTATTAGTGCTGTGCGTGTAAACACAACACGGCAGCAGTAAATCACCTTTGCGCTGAAATAATCAAGGCCCGCGCCATTCTTAGTCACAGCAAATGAGTGTTGTGTGAGAGGTGAGCTGATTGAGTTCTATTAAAAATTAGAAAGTTAACCGTAATCCACCGCTTGAAGCCGCCAAATCGAGTATCGTTGAAAAGACTATTCAGTGGAGTTTTTGAAAATTTTATTTTCCCGTGCCCTGTCGTGCCTGTCTAGGGTTCAATCGAAATCGCAAGTTCGGGACCAACTCTATAAATTTTCGGGATTGGGATCGATTCGAATTTCGGTATCGGGATCCCGTTTCGAAAACTATGCACGTGAGGAATGAGCGCCTCCAGAAGTGTTCAATTTTTTTACACTAGGTAATGTTTCAGCGTTACTACAAATAGCGCCAGATGAACTTCCGCAAACGTTGCCACTTTTGCCGGAATATTTTTAACAAAAACTGCCACAAAATAACAAATTCTGTTTTCATCAACAAACCCACCTGTTTTATCACAGCGTTCGACGATTCGGCATCGTTTGGCGCATGACACATGTAGTCGGAACGCTGAATTTGGAGCACCAATGGCTGCGCCAAACCTGGACACTGACAATTGCATGTGATCACCTTCGTCTTCGAACAAAACTTGCTTTTTGGTGCGCTTATGGGTCGGCATCAGGGTGTTTTGGTGGCAAGAAAGATTCGACATTAGTAATGGTCATTAACGGTATACCTTCTTTCATGACATGATTGTAAATATCGACTTGTTTTCGCGTGAATTCATCGGTTTTGATCACCTCCGCCAACGATTTGATGATGAATTCGTGATCGTGCGCCACAACGAAATACAACGCGTTCATGTCCTGGAATACAAATGTGGAACGTTAGCGCCACGTGTATTAACATAGCGCCTATACTTTTATACGCATGATGGCGATAGCATGCCCTGTAGCGAGAATGTACGCGCAAAACTGCGCAAGTCATAATTCGGGCGAGCACAGGCCAACTCGATGTTTAGCAAACATGTTGCGCGCACATCTTGGAATTGTGACGGCAAATTGTGTATGTCAATGCGGTTTGTTGGCTCCTTCGAAAAATAACCACCAAAATACCTACGATCCAAAATCAGCGAAAATATATAACAAGTGTTTTGTGCGGTCAGTTTCGTTTCAAAAGAACAGACAGTCAGGGTAGAACTCTCAGATATCTCACAGTAACCTTTTGCACGTCCACAGCCGCATCGAAACATCGTTCGGGGAATGGTGTTGGCAGCAGCGCAAATGGACAGAACTGGCAAACATCACTGTTGTGCTTGTCGATTGGTGTGCGCATACAGAAACCATTCGACTGAAACAAAGGACGAGGATAATTATGTCAATTTGTAATATTTAAATCATGCTGTATGTATTCACCACAATATCAATTAACATTACAACAAACCACAGTCCAGTCCTTGCTGAAGTCCACCAGATACCTCAGCGTTTGGTCAGATAACGGCAATTTGGGGAAATATTCCATTCCGGGCTCTGATTTTTTCAAAAAATTATTATCAGTTCCCAACCAAAGCAAAATGAAGCAAAAGTAAGGAACGCTTGCTGGAGCGATCATTCGAATCTTCGACCAATGCAGAGTCAACAGAAACACTCCGAATCTTTAATTTTGAGCAGAACTGTTATTCATATAAGACCGAAATCACAAGATCATGCATTCATATCTTTGACGGGTGGATAATAAACATAACAAAATTACCAAACATAATATTACATTCATAGAAGCAAAGTGGATAATTAATGACAGACAACAACAGCAAACCATATACTGCAAAAAACAATTTTGTTAACAATTGTGCAAAAATGGAAATAAGCAACAAACATATATGATATTATCCTAAATATGACAAGTTGATGGAAATAGGTACATTCAAATATAGTAATTGATCTGTGTTGGTAAGCCTTCAACGAAATAGGCCCGGACACGCAAATATTAGGTCCCACAGATTTTTTCTTATCTTTAGCTTCTTTTTGCACAGCAATTTGACAGCAAGATCCCTTCAAAAGCACACGAACACACGGTAGGAAAGCATAACTTAGAAACTGGCTCAATACAATCCCAATATTAAAAACAACACAATTCACAAGATGATAAAAAGGAACCAACGTGGTGAACGCTCTGTCAATGAAACAAAGGACGAGAAGAGTGAACCGGAGAAAAACAGGTCGTTTGATTTTTTGTTATTGAGGTTTACTGTGATCTACTAAAATGTGGTATTTCAGAGAAATTAGAAAACGTAAATTTTTGCGTGCTGACAGACGGAAAAACTTTTTCCAAAAACAGGAAGGAGCTCTTATTTCCACCTACGTGGTTGACAAAATCCGTTTCGAAACGAGCGCGCGCCATATTTATGTACGCACAAGTATCCACAAGAGCGTACATGCATGAAACATCACTAGCTATTCTTCAACTGCAATTGTTCAACAAGCAGATGTCCGAATGCTTCACAACTGACTCGATCCAACTGACAAGTATAGATCAACCAATCAGTGAACTTGATCACGTGATCGCGCGCCAGCCAATCATGACCGCCAAATTGGAGATTTGAATTTGGCGCGCTCGACCGAACAGCAGCAGATAGCGCTTGGATGATGTAACTGGAATAATGAATTGAATATTGAATGTTCGGCGGATTATCGGTTTGTTTGCGTCGTGCCAAAGCTATCTGTGACCACCATTGAGGGAGGGGGCTGCGTACATGGAAGCCCACAGGCGAGCAATACAGCACAACTTTATTCCATCCAAACATTGTTCTGGCCACTAGCACAGATCCCAATAAAATAATGTAACAGCAGTGAGTTTTGCCCGTTTCGGCCTGTTTTAACTATATAAAACCGAAACTATATATGCAGCTTCAGAGTACTCCATTATTATAAAAATTGCTAACATTTATAAAACACTAAATAAAACACTGCTATACACTCTTTTACCCAAACGCATTAGAAACTCACAAAAATGGAAAGAACTGCGCAGACATCCGTGAAGTAACTGCAGTTGAATGCAATTAAATGCAGTTCTTTTCCAAAACGGTTCATTTCATTACTAAGACGTATACTTGCGGGCAGAAAAAAGCCTTTTTTTTCGAAAAAAACCGAAAAAACAGTTTTTTCCCCGAGGCCTGGGAAAGTACGTTTTTATTTTGCCGGAAATGTTTCCAAGTGACAACCTTTGGAAAAAACGGGTTTTTTCAAAAATTTGCGAGAAATTTTCCAAGGTCGCGAAATGATGTTGTCAAAACCACCGTAAATCGGTGCTAAACAGTTCAAAATGAGCACTTTGTAAGCTCCAAGTGCATTTTTAATGCTTTAGACCATTGCCCGACAAAATTTTCTCCAAAATAGGCGTTTTTGGACCATTTGTATAATTAAGTACTGGAAAAATTTTTGAAAAAAAAACGTTTTTTTTTCGAAAAAGTTTTTTTCCAAAAATATATTTTGGGGAAAAATGCACAAGTATGCATTGATGGAAATTCAGTCGACAACACGATTCACGGTATTGCTCAATATAAAAACAAAACATAATCATTTCCAACCGACCGTAGTTGTGACGTAAATGATCCACCATCACAGGGCACATCCACACGGGCACAGTGCAACAGCACAAGCAGAATAAAATCGAAGGCGAACTGGAATATGAAACATCACAGGTGGTCAACTTAGTGGATCCTCAAAAACCACAGTGGTTCGCAAGCTTTTTATTTCAAGATCGGCCAGCAGCAAGTACTACTGAAATGGCGATGTTTGGCAGCAAACTATTGAAGGCCAATTTTCAGCGTTTATCTTGACTTCGGCCTTCTTTCTGGTCAAATATAGGCTGCTACAACAGTGCGCGTGAATTTTTTTTTGCCTTTTAGCTGGCCGTTTCTGAGAATCTGAGGAAGAAGAGGTTATTTTTGTATTATCATGATCATTATTTATTATTATTATGAAGAGGAGGTCCACTGCAGGGTTGATCAACAAAAGCGGATTTCTTTATTTTTGCTGAATGCGGTTCCCATGACGCAAAACTTCAAGATGCAATTATTACCCAAGTTTTTTTGATTGTATGGGAGTGCTTGATCCACTCGCATTTCAATACCAAACGATTAAGAAACTCAAATGCCAGTTAGTGAAGTGTAACGGTTGTGTCGCAACCCACCGCGCAATTCACACACTGTGAGAAGCGCAAAAAATAGAGACAACGCGTGGAGGGCGAAATTTTTGTATTTTCAGTGCTTAGACGCCATAGGATGTCATGTTTGGATACCTTTGATATTATAGCACGTTTGTTCACTACTAAACATTGAAACCTTAGTAGGAATGGCCAGTAAAATTTTTAGTAGCAACGGCAAACTTTTTATAGCGAATTGTTACCATACCACGTAGTATCAAAAGAACTACGGTGGTTGGTGAGACAACAAGAGAACCACGGTGGTTCTTTTTTTCTACACAGACCTTGAACGATCACAAGATTTTTCACTTCATTGTGATCAAAAGGTCACGCACGATCATGTCAGATGTCATGATAAAGATAAGACTTTACTATGAGGTGCGCACCCGACTTTTCGACGCGATCGCCTGTCCGACCAGATCAAATGAAAGCGGCGTGAGAATGGCCCGCAGTTGATCGGGTGATAGTCGTTTGGCGCCCTCGAACAGACTCGGGAACACACTGGTTGCCAGCTAGAAGGAGGAAACACCGGGTTGGCTGTGCTGAACTCACATCAATAACAGCATGTGTTTTCAGTTCATCTCATTCTAAGATTTGATTTCGACGATAAGCAAACTTTTTTGCTATGGTAAACGTGTGAGAACAACCGGACGACTGAAATCAGAACCGAACGTCATACTGGAATGTCCTTTTCTCTCCGGACCAAGAAAATACGAAATGATTTTTCGGTCACTCAATCAGAGCGGCGATGTTTTACGCACTTCCTTTCTCGCCAGTTTTAAGTGATGACCTTTATCCATGCCACCTAATCAAAGACCAACCAAAAATCTCAAGTCACGAATAAATCCGAAAAGTGAAACGTTCGCCCAGTGCCATCACTTAGAAACTGCCACAATTCCGCCATAAAACAACTGATTTGACCAGCTGGTTCGGTTGACGTCTCAATGAATTACACAAACGAAGACAAGCTAAACTGGTTTCTTGGTTATGACTCGAAAGGGTCATCGGTCAGTGATGTTTCATGAAAGAATGACCTCTGTTCCGACTTCTTGTGAAGTAGTGAGCTCATGGTAATCTCAAGAACACCTCAATAGCGATAATAAATCAATACGAAAAACCACAATCCAACTACGACGTTTCAGCTACGACATACATACAAAACAGCGCCCCACTCACCTCAACCGTATTATCCCGTTTGGCAATGATGGTCAATTGCCCGCTAACGTCACAGAACAACCTGCCCAGCTGTATTCGATTCATGTGTCGTACAGTACGCGCAATCAATAACCGACCCTTTCTGACGGCCAACACTTGGGCAAGACGATGTGCGCTCACGCGGGACTGCAGCTGATCGATTAGCACTGCGATCTCGGCCGTTAGGGCTTGCCTGCGAACGGAAGAGAATTGTGAGGGCTGTGTTATTGAAAGTTCAGGGCCGTCGCGGTCACACAACCGGAACTGACTCGGTAATTATTGGGTCATGTCAACCTTGAAGGCAAATCCACTGGCGTTGACTTGGCAGTTGGCACGTTGAAATTGTAGTACTCTGCGACAGGGCGCAACAATTGCGGCCAGCATAAAAGTTGCTCCACAATGAACAACTTTTGCGCTGGTCGAAATTAGTGCGCCAACCCCATCGCAAAAAAAACAGCTCAACCAAATTTGTCAATGCCGATGCCAAATCCAATGTCAGTGCTTGCCTTCAAAATTCATGCGGCCCGTTATGTATCCTGCACAGACGGTTTCATCAAAACCAGCTCCATAACTTCGTGCAACGTTCGTGAGAATGGTAAAACGCAAATTAGGGAAAGCTAGCAACTTTGGATCAAGCAAAATGATTAGGTCCATTGATGAAAATAATTTGAGCACCCATCAAGAAAAATTTGGAGGCACATGTGACACTACACGCACACAAGTCAGAAAAACTAAATCTGGCCGTGGCAGCAATCGGTACGGTCTTGGTCATGCAACAACATTTTGGAGTTGAATGAAGCACCTCTTTATGATCGTGATTGACTGACAGCTGACGTTTAATTTTCGATTGGCTAGGAAGAGATGAAAAGGGCTGACACTCAAACTCAATTGAAAGAAGCATTGTAATGACAGGTTGGTGGACGTGACCAAAAACGGATCCAAGCCGTGCCCGATTACAAATTGTCACCAAATAGCACACACCCAAATAATGACACCCAACACCCACCTTTGTTCTTCATCAGCACTTGAGGCAATCGTGCGCACTTTATCGTCGCATTCCAGTGCAGTGCACCACATATTCTCAATATCCAACATCAACAGTTTGAATCGACGCATTGCGGTCGCCGAGTGTTGCACCATCGCCGTGTGATGCAGCAGGGGCGATGCACTGCAATAATGTGCAGGAATACTCTTTGCAAGTATAATTTCAGTTCGGCAATTGAATTTATTTGTGCTGCTTGAAGCTTGGCAGTGACTTTATTGGTTTACATAGCTAATACATCCCAAATGCATCGAAACTGAAATGTCCTGCTCAAGCTCATGCATCAACTACGTAGTATCCCACGCCCACGCACTTGCTTTACTTCCCAAAACCTTTTGTTTACATTTCCACCGGATCATGTTGCGCTGTCTTTTACATATCACAATTGGATCAGAGAAAGAACACATTTCGCAAAGAGGGTAATACGGGGAAGTTTTCTAATGCCGTCAAAAATGTTTTGTCCAACGCACGAATATGCAAGGTTTCACCACGGAAAAGTCTATTGAATGCTGTCAGCGCGCAAGACCAGACCTGTTCGGGAGCCAAAATAATATATGTCAGGATTTGTTCCTTTTGCCAAACAATTGGAGGTTGCCGGCTTTTTTAATGCAATAATATATGTAAATTTTTGTTTAATATATGTAATCCCAAAATAATATATGTCACAATATACATATATTACATATATTTGCACAGCTCTGCGCAAGACAAAACAAACAATTCCGAACAAAAAGACCCAATAAAAGCAAATTACTTCAAATAAACATTCGTCATCACCAAGTCCGAAATAAGCAAAAACAAATCCAACTAACGTGTCACTCTTATCCACAGGTACGTTCGAGCTGCACAACGATGACGTTCTCCTTCGTCGATTGTGTTGTTGTTCACTATTATTTGGTGCTGTTGTGGACTCCGAGTCCGAGACGTGACTGTCCGTTAGGTCATCGTCTACGCCCGAGCCACTGTCCAAGCCCAGATCAATCAGCGTTCGCGGACAATTGCTCGAGCCCAGCGATGGCTTGCCCAGGGCGCCCGTGAATTTGGCTGAATCAAATCGAACAAAAATTTGAATTCTGCGCTGGTCTCGTTCGAACAGTTTGTGACGGTGCCGTCGTGTGAAGACAAATTATTAATTACTGGCGTGCGTGTCAGAACTCAACAGACCGCTTCAAGCGCACTGCAGTGGAGCACTGCACTTTGCGCACATAAAAGAGCGTATATACAGTACGTACACGGCTAAGGGCACAGCACCAGCCCTCGGAATTTACCAAAGCATAACTATTGTGACAATCAATAAACGAGTGGTCCTATGGTGAAAATCTGCAGGACAATTCGATGCGTATCGAATACCAAATAAAAACCAGCCCCCCATGACACGCACGTGGTACATAGACGTAAGGCGTGTGCTCCGAGTCCGAGTCCTGTGCGCTCTGCAACGAATACAACTCGGCCGTCTCAGCGTGACCGAACTTTTCGCGTTCGCGGGCGAACTGCTTGTTGCGGTACATCTACAACAATTGGTTGGAAACAAATAAAGCGCATGAAGTTGCAGGTGAAAATTATGTTCGTTCGTTTTTATTCGCCTCAGCAAAACAATACAGACACGTATAAACGTCGACAAAACGTGATGCCTTGTTGGCGCGTTCTGCTCGCACTGACGATGGCCTGATGCACCGTCACTGGCAGTTGAAGACAGGTGGCGAAATAGGCAGAATACCACGCATTGCTTATCCAACTCGCGCACTGCCTCTGTGTACTACGCCATTTTGTAATGAACAGACACCCGACACGTTCGGCTATCATAACAATAAAAATAATTCGTCTGGCGACTTTTACTCCGTTAACAATTCTGCCCTGGGCAGTTTATATTCTCTGCAGACCCCGACCACGCCTCAAGACAGTAGACTACAACTAGGCTAATCAACAACAACAACCAACGCAAATGGTGGTACACGGAAGTGACGGACAATCACCAACCCACCATCTGTTCTGGACTGTTGACAATATGGACTGATCCCAATATGCGCCCTCTGAGCCCGACATTTGTCGTTTGACGAGGACGAGGATTAATGCATAATTTTCAGTTCTGTTAACTTGTCCTGTGATCTGTCCTGATGTCCGTGATCTTTCTCTCTCCTTGGCGCTTTTTGTAGCTTTTATTTGCTGTGGTTTTGTTATAACCAGTGTTGTAACTATTTTCATTTCCGTAATTGTCCCACCCGGTCTTGTAACTTTGCTTCTATCACTAATTTATGTGCATGATTTTATGCGTCACTGAGAGCAATAAACAAACAAACCAACGCAAACATACTGTGCAATAAAAGTCATCAACATATGGGTTGCCGGTTTGCGACAGGGACAGGCCATAGATCTTCACCAGCCATTCGCGCTCCCGACGCCCAACCAGATTCGCGTACGGATCTTCATTCGCGCGATAGTGACGCTGCAAATGGATCGGTCAGGTAAAAAGGTTTCCTTATCAATAGACCTTTCAAGCACTATCCATTCGAAAATTCGGGTTGATTGTGAATGTGTCATGCAGTGTTTTGGTTGGAGTTTGTGTGTCCGCCGTCGTCAAAATAATACTCTGCGTCTTGTTGATGTTACACTTTATATAATCCTGCCGGCAGAAAAACGCAACTGATACGCACTGTCTTGGGAACACAAAAAACAAGAGGCAAAAAACAAAAAGCATTCGTAAAAAAACCGATCAGATACCATAAAACGCCGTCCTGATCATTTTCAGACCCGCATTAATATCCCACCAAATAGAATTTTGTCAACAGTTCCTAAACCGGTTGATCATCACAAACAAAGAAACATTCTCGTCATTGCATCACATACAAATTCAACCAACCTGCTGAAATCTCTGCTGCTGCCCTTGTCCATCCCTTCTGTCCCTATACTGCATGTTCCCTTGTTGCTGCTGTTGTCTCGGTGCATGTCTTCGATCCAACTCCTGTTGCATCCCAACCCAACGTGGCTGTTGTTGACTAATCAGGTCATGGGCATTGGGCTGCTGCTGCTGTTGTTGTTGTTTGGGGGGTTGGGGCGGGGGTGGGGGTGCGGCGCCCAGAGGCGGAAAATCGTTCGGACCAAACAGACGACGGCTGGGACCTGTGATTAAAAGAAACAAATAACAAAAATGTGATCACCAGCAGGCCTTCTTCAGTAAGAAAGCACCAGACACCTCGACGGCAAAAAATGAGAGCAGGGTGTTTTCCCAGTTTGATATGGCCAACACAGCAGTCGGCGATGCTTGATCAGACCACGCTTTTACGTGCCGAGACCTGAGATCACACGGTCGCTTATGTTACACTCGCAATAGATCAAGGTTGTGAACGTGTGCAGAAACAATATGGCAATAGGCCAGGGTTCTAAAAGTGTGCATAAGCCACATGCACCAAGCTCATCTTAAACATACAACAGGAAATATTGAAAAACACATTTTAATCATCAACTTTTGAAATCTTATCTTCTTATTTTTCTTAGTTCTTATCTTCTAAAGTTCCAAACGCTGACTGACCATTAGGCGCATGTCTGATGGGTGCGTGAGGCAATGGCGGCTGTTGCGGACTGCCCGGGAATCCGTGTGGTACGGGAAACGGGTATCGACCTCCACCGGGGGGATACATTGCTCGTTGTTGTGGTGAACCGTTGACAGCACTGCAGTCACGTGTTCAACTTTGCTATTTAGGCTCAATTTAGGTTCAGATTCAATATCAGCACTGTCATTCGTGTGACTGCCTGACAACTTTGATTCCATGCTACTCGGCTCCCAATTTCTGGCATGTTCCACAACACTCCGAATAAGTTTTTCTATCAATGCCGTTGTGTAGCTGGCAAAAGTCGCCTTTTTGATGGTCAAAAACGACGAAAGTCACTCTTTCAGAGGAAAGAAACCCACCGCGGTGGAGGAGGCATGACAGGTGATCTGAGCAGCACATGCGGCGGTGGAAAGTTGGCCGGCCACGGCTTGCCTTGTGCCATGTGTGCTGAAGTGATTTAAAAAAATTGTGTTTTAAGTATCTAGCAAGGTTGTCAGCTTGAGCGTGTGCTTCCTCGACACGACGAAATTGGCACAAAAATATTCAAGGTTCAATCACTCACCAGCCAACTGCGCCCTAAATTGCGGATTCGCCATAGCAGCGGCCAACGCGGGATGCACACCCATGGGTGGCCGGGGTGGCGGTGGGGTAGACATGGGTGCACCAGTGGTTGTGTTCGGTGAGGTGCCTGGAAACCGGAAAATCGTGAAGAACCATAAATACGGAATTTTTTTGCACACGGGGACGGGGCTTTGCATCAGCGGACGAAACGCAGCATTTTCATTAGTGCTTCACAAATTTTGAAAGCAAAAATCGAAAACCGCAGCCTCAATTCACGGAATACTTGCCACTGGACAATTATTTTCACACGCACAGAACTCAACTCAACGCACCCATCATATGCGTGGACGGGTTGGCTTGATGTTGTTGTTGTTTCTGTTGCATTGCAAGTGGTTGCGATGCCAAAATCGCCGGGTCAACGTGCTGTCCGCCGCCAGGAACCGGACGCATCATCGGTGAACGACTGGATAATAAGAACTAGAAAATAAAAACAAACGAAGAAGGCAAAAACCAAACAGGAATAATTTAAACTCCGTCACCATGATGTATTACCGTTCATTATCAGCCTCCCTGTGTGGTACAGGCACTGCACCCAATCGTTCCAGAAGGTTAGCCATCGGTACATTGCCCGATTCCACTGGATGTGAGGGTTTGGCAGTTGACCTGAAATGATATCACGCAAAATGAGCGGTACCAAACTTGGTATCGGATCGGATGCGATCTGCGTTGGTCAAGTGACTCTTTTGAATTAACGATATTAAGAGATCTATCTAGTGGTGATACTAACTTCGTGCAGCGTAAAAGATGTGCCTCGACCAAAAATGAATGACTAATAAACTGGACGAAAATTTTGGCTCCAGTAATCTTTTTAATATCCTTAATGCAAGGATTACGCACCACAAAGGTAAGTCACATCCGATCACCAAGTTTCATATCGACCAATATAACAGCTTTTTTGAAAACTCATTTTGATGATGACACGGTAAGTTCCGAGGAATTGTCTCTCTGACACACAAATCTCCCACAATTATTTACACTCACCGGAAAGATCGTTCCAGATCCTCAACCGACATGGGTTGTGACGTGTTCAAGGGTGGCTGCGACGGGGTTTGAACCCGTGTGCCCGGCTGTATGATACCGGCCTTCACAGTGGGATACAGCGATGCTTCAATCTCGGCCAGCGTCCGGGCGCCTGATATTTGCAAGGCAGTAGTGAATTCAGTATGATGGGCGCAGTGCGCGCAAGCAGCGTATTTTTGACTAAATTCACCATGGCACCTAAAATTTGAAGTCCATCACCAGCACCTAAATGTTTTAAGTTTAGGTGTCAGTGGCACCTAAAATTCAGCCTTTTTAGTGGTTTCGGGCCCAATTTAGTTGCTAGAATGGCTTCAGCACCTAAAAACCGGAGGCTTCGGTGCCATGGCAGCTGGTTCTCATCTCATAAACAGACTTGAAAACTTTTCAAAAAAATTCTGTGCAATTTGGTTGCTGGATTCTGCACCGACGTTTTTTTAATTTCCATCCAAAAAGTGGATGAAATCTAAAAATCGTACACCGTCTGGGCGCGATTTGCACCATAAACTTTGAAACATGTTCCTTATAATTTCGATAAATAACGCAAAACCCTATTCAGAATCACAAAAAAATTGAGACAACACACCGGACACTACGCCAGACTGTTGGTCAGGCGACGGTTGCTTGGCCTGACGACCTTGCTCCTGTTGCAACAGGTTCACTTTGTTTTGAATGTAGGCCAACTGTTGTAGCTGAAAACAATAATTTATAACGCGTAAGAATATCTCACGATGCAATTTGAGTCTCGCGAAACCGACCATCTGAGCCTGCCGCGTCTGTAATTCTCGCAAGTCCGACTCCTGCGTAAATCGTTGCTGTTGTTGCTGCAGATGGGCGATAGCGGAGTACAATTGTTGTTGTTGAAGCTGTAGCGACCAAAATCAGCTTTGTTGTTGAGATGTCACACAATTTATCTTGAAACCTGCTGTCGGTTTCGTGCCCGCCAAGAAACATTTTCTGATCTGCGCCAGTGAATTATACTCACTTACTTATGTGCGCTCTGATTCGATACTAAACAGCATAGGTTTTTAGACCATTTCCAGATGAAATTTAAACCACACGTTTTATTTGCACCTAAAAATTGATAAGGTACATGCAAGATGCACCTAGAATTACTTTCATATTTTGCAAAAAAATGACGAAAATTGTGTAAAATCTATCAATTTGCACGCAAAATTGGGATATCTAGGTGCGAACTGCACTTGGAAAATTTGCTCAAAAGAGAAACTATTTTTGTGACACCCGTTATTTCGAAGTAACAATGGCTCAAAACTACGAAGGTGGGCAGTGATGTGGTTGGGGGGTATGGGGGTAATAGACCCCCTCCAACTGCTACCTAGCTTTCTTGCTCCGGTCATCAAGTCAAAAAAGTGCTGATTTTAGTGACAAAATGACCATTTTATGGGTCAAAATGGTCAAATTCGCTCAAATTTGTTCACACATGCACAAAAACACGCATTTTAAGGCCGATTTGGCATAATTTCGACCGATTTTTATACCCCTGTTTTTGATTTCTGGACCAATACCAAATCGGGGTACCCGGCTAGGTTGCTAGTTTTCTTGCTCGGACCAACTACATCACTGAAGATGGGTCAAACTCAGTGATCGCGATGGGCGATTTCTGGATCACATGCGTGACTTTTCACACTCGTGTTTAATTTTAGAACAGTAAGTATCTCGGTCTCGAGATACATTTGGAAAGCGACGCGAACAAACAAAACAGATCCAACCGCTGAAACTTTCGCACCTGATACTGCACGATCAACGCATTCGTCGGATCAATCTGATGTTGTTCAAGTGTTGTTGGATGTTGTGGAGGCACGCGTTGTTCTTGTTGTTCACCAGATGCTGTTGTGCCCAATAGATCATGAACATTGAGTGGCATGTTGCGTGTTTGTTGTGGAGAGACCATCATAGCGGCAGGGGGCACCCCACCACCGCCGGCACCCGGCCTTTTGTCAGGGGGTGAGGGCAGGCCGGGCGGACCAGAGGGTGCTTGTGCTGGAGACACCGATTGACCAGTGTTGTATGACCAGATGTTGATGTCGGGTTGCTAAAGTATTTGTGGGTTATTAATTTCCACTTGATTAAAGAGCACATTACGTTGACATATGACTACAGAGTAACAATAAGTCACGCGGGAAAAATCTGTTTTGGTTCTTTCATGAACGAATGCAGCGGAGAAAATGCATTCGAGATCGATTTTTGCTGAAAAAAATTGTTGATTCATTGCCAATCATTGTCTGTTTCGTTCCGTTCAAAATGAGGGTATTGTACAAACGTGAACAAATTGCAATGGAAGGAATACATGCTTGTCTCAAAACATTTTCATACCAGGATGACTGATTGACATGCTGAATCAATGCCCAGCTCAGCAAAACCACTCTGCTAGTTTTTATTTGACAAAAAAACTGAGCAAAAGACCGCACCAGAAACAGCGACGACGTATTCGACAGTTGTGCTCCGCCAAACAAAGCATCATGCTGTGCCACGGTCGAGTGATGATGTCGTCTCGAACTGTCCTCCTCCTCCAACAGATGTGACAAACTGGCTTCCAGCATTGCCTGATCCCATAGATCTGTTGCGCCACCCACATGGTTGACCGCAATGGTGGCGGTCGAACTGGTTGGTAGTTCGTCTGAGATGAAAAATTCAGGATACTTTTACACAGTCACTGCACTGATTTTCATTGAGCAGAAATTGTTTTAACCAAAGCCAGAGCTAAACGTGCGCGAAAAGCAGAAAAATGCTCTTGGCCGAAGAAACAAAAAATAGTTTCTCGTCGTCACAATTCGACAGCTAGACTCTGCACTCTAACTCCGACAGGCATCTATTTTTCATGATTTCGTCGTCCACATGCTGAATTTTTTGCCACATAGGAGCAAAACAAAGGCAGAAAGCAAGTGACACGCATGCTTCGACAGGTGATTTTCATTAAGCTCAGTTTTGACAATTGTTGTGTTGTTTTCACTTCAGCTTATTCTAATACCAAAAATCAACCAACTGTAGTGCGACAAAACCGGTTCTTAATATTCCGTGAAAAAAAACTGAAAATGTCCAGAGATCAGAGGATAAATTTCCAGCACGGGTATTAAATAACAGCAAAAGGGTATTTCGTGCAGACACAATGTGCCATTGAACACATAGTTAAGTTGGATCTAGTCTCCAGATGGCACTGCGGCATTGATGGACCTCCAGAATGTTGAAGAACGGGGGTCAACAACGCCATTTTTTCTAAAAAATTGGACAAAATTTTGCCCGTTTTTCACGGAAATTTATTTTCGGTCCAAAAAATTGACCCGGTTCTCTTCCCAGGTTTTTTCGGTTTGTTTCCACCCGCAAATAATGCAACCAAGTGCTGCGGCTGGGGCGGGGGAGTGGGGTCCCCCAAAAGGTACAGTGTCTCCCCCTTGCCGGCACAGTATGTGGCACCCCGCGCTGAAGTACGGTATCTCCACCTCTCTGGTACGATATCTTCCCCAATTTTTCCAAAATTTCACCCCGCACCCTTTTTGGTCCAAAATGGTTTAAAAAACGGGCCAAAATCGACCAAAACTGCAAAAACGTGCGCGCTCCGCGTGAATTTATGCGCATTTTAACCCATAAAAATTGAATTCCCGCGAAAGTAGTATGGTAGTCAGTGTGGTGGAAGGCCAATCGACCCAAAATGCCCCAGGGGGGAAGGTTTCGGAGTTACTCGAGATACCCCAACAGGCTGCCCAAGATACCCCTATGGTCCGTCAAAAGGCGAAAAAAGGCCGTTTTTTTGCATGCAATCTTACTGCAAAATTGGCCTAAAAATGGGTACTTTTTGACATTTTTGTCGAAAATTGATCTAAAATGACCATTTTTGGGCGTTTGCGCGCGGAGCGCGCGATTTTTAGGAGTTCCTAGGTCGAAACACACCGATTTTTGCCTTTGAAAAGCATAAATCTACTTACTCGAGATACCCTTTGGGGTCGGCTCGAGATAGATACCCTTCCCCCCATCCCCCCTAAGGGTTGACTCGAGATAGATACCCCTTAGGGGCAGTGTAGTGGCAGGCAAATGGTTGCAAGGTACCCTTGGGGGGATGGATCCAGATGGTTGCAAGGTACCCCCCTACCCAGCCTCCGGGAGGTTGCAAGGTACCCCTGAGGTCCGAAAAAAGGGTGTTTTTTGCATGCATTATACTGCAAATTTGGCCAAAAAATTGGTACTTTTTTGCATGTTGGCCGAAAATTTGCCTAAAATACCTTATTATATAGAGATTCGCGATTTTTGGGGTTTTGAGGTCGAAAACAACCATTTTTGCCTATAAAAACCATAAATTGATGGTTGCAAGGTACCCTCCGGGGTGGTTGCAAGGTACCTACCCTTCCCCCCAAGGTGTGGTTGCATCGGATACCGGATACCCAAAATGAAAAATCTCGGATACCAGGGGGGTTGCTCCCTAAAATAAAAAATCTCGGATACCCAGGAGGGGGGGGTTGTTCAAAAAAAGGTCAATTTTTTAGAGGAAAATCGAGCAAAATCGGTGTTGAAAGTGCAAAAAATGGTCATTTTGGGGGTTATGCTTGCGCCAGCAAGCGATTGTGAGCATTTTGGAGATAAAAATGGGCAATTTTTACGGTTTTTTAAAAAAATTTTAGGGTAGGATACCCCTGAACAAAAAGTCAGGATACCGGATACCCCTGGGTGAAAAAATCAAGATACCGGATACTAGGGGGGTAACCCCCTTCCCCCCCAACGACACCACTGCCTACTCCTTAGGGGGGAATCCCCCCAGCCACTACACTGCTTAGGGGGGAATCCCCCCATCTCCCCTCCCAGCCACTACAGTGGGTACAGTATCTCCCCCTGCAATTCCATTCCCCCACTCCCCAAAATTCTGGGTACAGTACCCAGGTATCCGCCCCTCTTTTTAGCCGCAAGGTACAGTATCTCCCCCTTAGAAGTAGCCACAGCACTGAATACAACCAACCATGAATGTGTGCTCTCGCCGTTTGTTCCACCATTTTCTGCATCTCATAGTCGACGTCATCAGCCAACACATCGCCGCCCGCAAATGTTTCATCGTTGAATGCGTCCAATGTGTCCGACTGACGACCTTCGCTCGCTTCGTCGTCGCTCGGTAACGGCTGTGCATTGTGCAATCTTGGGAAGTGTTTTTTTTTGAATCGTTAACCTTGTGGAAGCGAGGTTTGAATGGTATCAAAAGCCGCGTTGTTTTTGCACATTGAATTGAATCTCAAGATTTAATCATCTGTTTACCGACGACATCAAACTGGACTGGACCATTAAATTTGGCATGAAGCTGGATCATTTTATGGCGGGATAAATTTGCCAGACCAGGATCATAAAGTCTCCCCGGAAACATGGTGTGGATGGTAAACACATGAATATGAGCCAAAGGTCGCAAGCGGGCCGGCCCGAAAGCACTATCTTTTCAGTCGCGATTTTCAGTTTTCTGTCAAAAAAATCAGCTTCAGAAAGATCGAATAATTAACTAATCATGAAAACTGACCCGAAATTTCGGGTGAGCCGGGCTGTGGGGCCTCGGACACGGGCAATGGCGGGATAAAAGACATTGACCCAAGGCCAAGACTAACCGGGAAATCAAAATCATCGCCATCCAAAGTGCCACCGATACCACCAGGTGCGTTTCCGCCTCCACCCAACGTCGCCCCGCGAGCGAGCGGTTGTCCAAAACTCATGTTTCAGATGTTTTCACATTTCGTTTACCTCTGAAAACGTAAAGGACAGAAAAACGTTTCGACCAGAACAAAGACAAATCATCAAAGAGACAAATTTTGAAACCAAAAACGGTCTGACTGTTTGGTTGAAGACGGCGCCAGAAACATCTAAAGATCATTCTCTCTGAATGTTCAGTGGAGGAACGATGTCTTGGAACATGCACGTTCCTGAAGATCTTGCTGGTTTCTGCACAAACAGATGCATGTAATGTGATCAGTGAGATAACGTGCTGTTGCACAGCCGGTCATGCAGACCTCAGATAATCACACACAGAGATGTCAAATGAAAGACAATAATAAAAATTTTATCATCAAATCTAGTTCAGCCGTTTCAAATAATCTCTATCCGCATAGCATATACCTCAGTGAATATCACAAGTTTCACATACAAAGACCTTCACTAAAAAGTTGCATCCCTTTACCCGGTTACTTCATTTGCAGTGGTCATCGAATCGGATCGGGCCTTGAAAGTTAAAAAACAAGAAATAATCTGAGCCACGGCATGACAGAACGAGAACCGATCACTAAACCTGGTTCTAACTTCCAGAAAATACAAACTGGGCAGTGATAATGGATAAAAAAAGCGACACCACAACGGGCTAGCACAAAGAAGCAAGCAAGACTGAAAAGTCAACGACAGCCAACAATCACCGCAATACAGGTTCAATAAAAAAAGCATGAATACAAGATGGAATAGAAAGCCAAAATTTCACGCACGCCAAGATCAAATGAAAAAAGCAACGATACGAAGAAAGTACGAAAAGACCAAACAACTTTCACTTTCATGGAGACGCAATAAAATTTCCACTTCACTCTTTGTAACAAAAATAAAAATAAACAACCGTAACATCTACAAAGAATGGAACGATAGTTCAGTTCCCAACCAACACACGAACAATTTGGTCAAATCCTGCAACTTTGGAAACGCACGGAAACAGTGATTGCTGAATTACGAAAAAGATGGCGGCTGACGATGCAGGGAAGTCACAGAAAACGAAAAAATACTTTCTTCCTTTGGTGTTTGTGTTCCTACGGTATTCTGGGCTGAGTGACACCCTGCTGTAGACTGCCTTTCAGAACGAAACTGGAAATCGGAAAAAGTGTTCAGAAAATTTTCTAACATTATTGCCGTGCTCACTTTAAAAATGGCCGTACTTACACAATTTTGGTGATGGTTACGATATGATTCGGACTTCGAAGAATTAGTAACCACCGCAATTTTAGTCCGGTAACACGCTGGGTCACTGAGTACAGTTCTTGACGACTTACACCACGAAAAATCGATACAGGCTCCAGCACAGTGCACACCGATACGCTTTTGGCCATTACGGGAAGCTACAAGCTCACCCAAATTAATCAAATGCAGGTAAGACTGTACTTGACGACCAGCTGGCTACAATCAGACTTAGAAACTAGAGCCTAAAAACTGAAATAGAACCACGCCCAAATGATACATACATACACCACTGACATAAAAAATGCGGATTCTTATTTCAGTTTTTAACGGCTTTGATAATAACATATATGTTTTTACAACAATCTGTTTGTTTTCGTCCTGGTCTTATTATTTATTATCTACAACGTCCAGCGCGCGATCTCTTCGAGCGTGCGCGTCGATGATTCTCTTACGCACTCTTCGCCCACTCTTCGCAGGATTTCGGCTGAAAATTTAGCTACACTTTATTTCATTTACTTTTAAGCAGTAAATTGGCATGTAGAGCCTGTAGGAGTCTCTGATGATTCGTAGGCGCGCCCCCCAGGTGGACCCCAGGTAGGTTTTTACACAGCCAGCAACTTGGAGACCATTATTCTGTGTAGCATCCGTATTGTGTGAGGTGTGCTGCTGTAGGCTGTTCCTTTTTCTATCTCACTATCCGAAATTCTAATCAACGTCAGGGTCTGAAAGTCATTTTGGTTGGTGGGTTTGGTTGTTTGAATTTTGGTTTTTTATCGGTTTTTTGTGTTTTTTTTGGGAGGTTGGTAGGGTTTATTGATAGAGGAGGATGTTGGGGAGGATCATTGGTTGTTGGTTAGTTTAGTTTTTTTTTAATATTGTTTTTCTATTTCTCTTTTCTTTTAGTGGGGGTATAAATTTGTTTTGGTGGAAAGTGGGGGATTGATAGAGTAGTGTTTATGTTTTTCGCCGTTAGGGTTTTTTTTTTTTAATTAGGTTTGTTTTATAGAGTTTAGGTGTAGTAGGAATTTCGTTGAGGTTTTTCACTTGTTGTGTGAAATGAGTAAATGGTTTTGAGGGAGGGAGGTGGGGGTGGAAATAAGAAATTTTAAAATTAATTCAAGTGATTTTAGACTATCATTTAGGACGATGTGAAAGTGTAGTTGGTTAATGTTGTGTTGTGGGAGAAGGATGTAGAGTGGTTTCATTTAATCTGTTCTTTTTCAGTTCTTAGCTTAAGTACTTTTGTTCTTCCGTCTCATCATGTCTTGTAAAAATTCCGTACACATTTATTCTTGTTGACTCAAGATTTTTTCGACAACTGTTATCAGCGCCGTTTCTCTTCCATCTCCCTTCGGATTTAAGAATCCTATCCGCAAAGCGAATGCGTTTCACTCCTTACACGTTTTGATTAGAATTTCGGCATAGTCAGCATAGAAAAAGGACAGTCCTGTACAGTCACACACCTCACACAATGACGGGGTCTTTTCACAGATAATGGTCTCCAAGTTGCTGGGCCTGTGTAAAAATCCCTACCATGGGGTTCCACACTGGCGCGGCTCGCCGCGCCTGCCCACGAATCATCAGCAGACTCCTGACAGGCTCTACATGCCAATTTACTGCTGCTGCAAAAGTAAATGAATATAAAGTGTCAGCTAAATTTTCAGCCGTTGTGTTCAAATGCCTGCACGCGGCATGCAGCCAGTGCGCGGGCGGCATGAAGCAGTGTCTCGTCTGTCAAGAGCCAATCATCGAACGCGCCACGCTCGAAGAGATCACGCGCGCTGGATCGTTTGTCAGATAATAAATAATAAGACCAGGACGAAAACAAACAGATTGTTGTAAAAACATATATGTTATTATCAAAGCCGTTAAAAACTGAAATAAGAATCCGCATTTTTTATGTCAGTGGTGTATGTATGTATCATTTGGGCGTGGTTCTATTTCAGTTTTTAGGCTCTAGTTTCTAAGTCTGATTGTAGCCAGCTGGTCGTCAAGTACAGTCTTACCTGCATTTGATTAATTTGGGTGAGCTTGTAGCTTCCCGTAATGGCCAAAAGCGTATCGGTGTGCACTGTGCTGGAGCCTGTATCGATTTTTCGTGGTGTAAGTCGTCAAGAACTGTACTCAGTGACCCAGCGTGTTACCGGACTAAAATTGCGGTGGTTACTAATTCTTCGAAGTCCGAATCATATCGTAACCATCACCAAAATTGTGTAAGTACGGCCATTTTTAAAGTGAGCACGGCAATAATGTTAGAAAATTTTCTGAACACTTTTTCCGATTTCCAGTTTCGTTCTGAAAGGCAGTCTACAGCAGGGTGTCACTCAGCCCAGAATACCGTAGGAACACAAACACCAAAGGAAGAAAGTATTTTTTCGTTTTCTGTGACTTCCCTGCATCGTCAGCCGCCATCTTTTTCGTAATTCAGCAATCACTGTTTCCGTGCGTTTCCAAAGTTGCAGGATTTGACCAAATTGTTCGTGTGTTGGTTGGGAACTGAACTATCGTTCCATTCTTTGTAGATGTTACGGTTGTTTATTTTTATTTTTGTTACAAAGAGTGAAGTGGAAATTTTATTGCGTCTCCATGAAAGTGAAAGTTGTTTGGTCTTTTCGTACTTTCTTCGTATCGTTGCTTTTTTCATTTGATCTTGGCGTGCGTGAAATTTTGGCTTTCTATTCCATCTTGTATTCATGCTTTTTTTATTGAACCTGTATTGCGGTGATTGTTGGCTGTCGTTGACTTTTCAGTCTTGCTTGCTTCTTTGTGCTAGCCCGTTGTGGTGTCGCTTTTTTTATCCATTATCACTGCCCAGTTTGTATTTTCTGGAAGTTAGAACCAGGTTTAGTGATCGGTTCTCGTTCTGTCATGCCGTGGCTCAGATTATTTCTTGTTTTTTTTAACTTTCAAGCCCATCCGATTCAATACCACTGCAAATGAAGTAACCGGGTAAAGGGATGCAACTTTTTAGTGAAGGTCTTTGTATGTGAAACTTGTGATATTCACTGAGGTATATGCTATGCAGATAGAGATTATTTGAAACGGCTGAACTAGATTTGATGATAAAATTTTTATTATTGTCTTTCATTTGACATCTCTGTGTGTGATTATCTGAGGTCTGCATGACCGGCTGTGCAACAGCACGTTATCTCACTGATCACATTACATGCATCTGTTTGTGCAGAAACCAGCAAGATCTTCAGGAACGTGCATGTTCCAAGACATCGTTCCTCCACTGAACATTCAGAGAGAATGATCTTTAGATGTTTCTGGCGCCGTCTTCAACCAAACAGTCAGACCGTTTTTGGTTTCAAAATTTGTCTCTTTGATGATTTGTCTTTGTTCTGGTCGAAACGTGTAGTCAGGAGTCTGCAAACGTCATTCGCTTTGCGGATTCAGGATTGCTTGAAATCCGAAGGCGCCAGCGCCATGGAAGAGAAACGGCGCTGCATGAATCAGTTTGTTTCGAAAAAATCTTGAGTCAACAAGAATAAATGTGTATCCGGCAATTTTTACAAGACATGGATGCAGCACGGCAAGCAACCAAAAGTACTTGAAAGCTAAGAACTTGAAAAAGAACAGATTAAGTTTTCATGGATTAAAACCCACTGACCTATCTGATTCGGCTTGTCCCTGCCCTCTTCCACACATTCACCGCAGGCACCGTCGTAATGTTCAGCACCCAACTGACGCACTTTGTCCCACCATTTCGGTTCGCTCAGAGATGGATAGGGGTCTTCTGAAAATTCACTTGGCAATTAATGTTTGAAAATTGGTTTCTTGATTTGGCCCAACCCCCACCTCACCTCCCTTCAAAACCATTTGACTTCATTTTCACACAACAGAGTGACAAAACTCTGCCAACGAAATCTATCTCGCCTAGCTAGCACCTAAACTCTGTCATGAAAACATGAACCTGGCAAGTTTTGAAAAAAAAATCCCCAGATCATCCACCTAACCGGGCGGATCAGCGCGAATGCCAGTCGGCTGTTGACGTAGCAGACGATTCCTAATGCGTTCCTGATTGGTCAGATAGCCACCGGCCGGAGTGCCCGCTTTTGTGTTCGCATCGCAGTGATGTTTCAAGCAATGATTGTTGTATCGACTCTCGCGCACCGGGTGGCCCTGTAGAAATGGAAAAGAGGAAATAGGAAAAGACAATATTGTAAAAAAAAACTAACGAATCTAACGCCAGAGACCAACCTTCGGACAAGTCGTCCATTCGTCTGTGTTACCGCCAAACGACATGTTCTTCTCGCTTCTGATTTTCAATTAGCGATAAATCACTAGCTTGGTTTCGTTCTGCTCTTGGATTCAAACCAAATCGCTAGCTCGCGGGCAAACAAACAGAGAGTCGATCCTCGACCCAGTGGCGTGGTTGGGAAATCAAAAAGTCAGGATACCGGATAACAAAAATCCAAAATTTTCGGATACCGGATACCCAAAATAAAAAATCTCGGACACCAGGCGGGTTGCTCCCTAAAATTAAAAATCTCGGATGCCCAGGGGGGTTGTTCAAAAAAGGTAATTTTTTAGAGGAAAATCAAGCAAAATCGGTGTTGAAAGCGCAAAAATGGTCATTTTGGGGGTTATGCTTGCGCCAGCAAGCGATTTTGAGCATTTTGGAGGTAAAATTGGGCGATTTCCACAGTTTCCGGGAAAATTTTAGGGTAGGATACCCCTGGACAAAAAGTCAGGATACCGGATACCCCTGGGTGAACAAATCAAGATACCGGATACGACGGTGATAACCCCAGTGTTGGAGGTACTCCGGAGGGGGATACATACTGTACCGGAGAGGGGGGATACCAACTGTACCAGAGCGAGCCGATGGTCTGGGGTTATGTACCTAGGGGAGGGTTTGGGGGGTTAGGTCTTTGGGTGAAAATTTTTAATGTTTTTATTACGTGTGGAATCGTGTGAAAACGTAGTATTTGCGCGCGTAGCGCGCGAATTTTGGGTTCATTGCGTCGGCACCAACTCAATAATACATATATAAGAAGATTAAGTTTGGGTAATTAGAGGTAAAAACCACTGATTTTGCACTCATTTTGGTCAAAATTGGCCCTTTTGGGGCAAAATCAGGGGGATACCTACTGTACCGTGGTGACAATCGGGGGATACCTACTGTGCCATGCCAAACATCGGGGGGATACCTGCTGTACCAGGCGAAGGGGGATACCTACTGTACTGGGGGTAGCCCCCACCCCACCTCCAACACTGGGTAACCCCACCGGGGGGAAGGGTATCTATGTCGAACCGACCCCAAAGGATATCTCGAGTACGTAGATTTATGCTTTTCAAAGTCAAAACTAGGTGTTTTTCGACCTCGGAACCCCTAAACACCCAAAAATGGTCATTTTAGGCCAATTTTCGGCAAAAATGTCAAAAAGTACCCATTTTTAGGCCAATTTTGCAGTAAAATTGCATGCAAAAAACGGCCTTTTTTCGCCTTTTGAAGGAACATAGGGGTATCTTGGGTAGCCTCTGGGGGGTCTCTCGAGTAACTCCGAAACCTTCCCCCCCTTGGGTATCTTGGGTCGATTGGCCCGCCACCACACTGCCACGGTACACTTAGCACACTAACCGCCGCGCCAGGCAGTGTAGTTCCTGGGGGGCATATTTAGGGGCAAAATAGACAAATTTAGGCCATTTTGGGTTTAGACCATGATAATTCAAAATTTAGGCCATCAAATAGGTCAATGATGTCAAAAGTCGCCAAAATACCCTTTTTATGGAGAATTTTTCCAAAAAGGGGAAAAAATCGGTCAAATTTTCTACCTCAAAAAGTGACTTTTTCCTGGATTTGGGCAGTGTAGTACTTGGTCAGGGTGTTGCGATAGATAGATTGGGACCCGAAATGTGTTGACGATAGATAGATCATAGATGATCCAATGATTTTGTGCTTTTAAGAAAGCAACAAGCCTTTTTAATCAGTTCTTGTTTTATCTCCTTGTTTTTGTGACACCGACTTGAAATGAACACCGTCCCCGCCAACAACAAGTCCGAAATCTGGGGGGTCAATGGTGTGGCTGGGGGGGGGGTCGGGATGAGAGCTAAAATAGAGCCCCCCAAAAATAGAGCCCCCAAAAATACAGCCCCCCTAAAAGGGGTCAGTGAAAAAATAGAGCCCCCCAACTTGGAATTCCCCGCTTGGGGGTCGTAAAGTCAAGTTCTTGTATAAGACACCTTGTGTACAACGTTTGTGGTTGAGTATATGATGACGTAAAGCCTTTTATTGAAGATCTGCAGCTGCACCTAAAAACACTCAATAATGACCAGTAACACCCGGACAGAACTCCATTTTAGGGGTATTTTTTGGAACATTTTTTGAGATTTTGGGTAGCGAAAAAATACAGCCCCCCAAAAATAGAGCCCCCAAAAAATACAGCCCCCCCCCTAAAATGGGTCAGTGAAAAAATACAGCCCCCCTTGTATTTTAGGTTTTACGGTAAACAACGTTTGACACAACAACACAGCCTTACCATACCACTAAGCTGTGGTACGGTGAAGGTTGGGGGCGCGGTTCTATTATTGGGGGGTCAATTAATGGGGGGGGTTCTATTTTTGATTTCGAGCGATTTAGGTGGGGTTCAATTAATGGGGGGTTATATTTCCGACAATCAGGTACCGTATTCCCCAAAATAGAGCCCCCAAAAATACAGCCCCCCTAAAAGGGGTCAGTGAAAAAATAGAGCCCCCCAAAAATACAGCCCCCAACTTGGAATTCCCCGCTTGGGGTCGTAAAGTCAAGTTCTTGTATAAGACACCATGTGTACAACGTTTGTTGTTGAGTATATGATGACGTAAATCCTTTTATGGAAGATCTGCACCTAAAAACACTCAATAATGACCAGTAACACCCTGACAGAACCAGTGTAGTACTTGGTCAGGGTGTTGACGATAGATAGATTGGGATTGGGACCCGAAATGTGTTGACGATAGATAGATTGACCCCAGTGTTGGAGGTACTCTGGAGGGGGGGATACCTACTGTACCGCGCTCGGAGAGGGGGGGATACCTACTGTACCAGAGCCGATGGCCTGGGGGGGGGGGTATGTACCTAGGGGGGGTTTGGGGGGGGTTGGGGGGGGGTTAGGTTTTGGGGTGAAAATTTTTTATGTGTTTATTATGTGTGGAATCGTGTGAAAACGTAGTATTTGCGCGCGTAGCGCGCGAATTTCGGGTAATTTGAGGTAAAAACCACTGATTTTGCACTAATTTCGGCCATTTTGGTCAAAAATTGGCACTTTTGGGGCAAAATCGGGGGGGATACCTACTGTACCTGTACCGGGGTGAAAATCGGGGGGGATACCTACTGTACCATGCCAAACATCGGGGGGGATACCTACTGTACCAGGCGAGGGGGGATACCTACTGTACTGGGGGGGGGGGCTACCCCCCCCCAAACCCCCCCACCTCCAACACTGATTGACCCAAGTCCGAAATCTGGGGGGGGGGGTCGACACAAACTTGTTGACGAATGAAAATGTACTTAGATGTACTAAATCCGCGCGTAGCGCGCGATTTTTTGCCTATTTGGGACAAAAATACCGATTTTGAGCCATTTTGAGGCAAAAATACCCATTTTGGGGTCGAATAAAAATTTTGTTCCCGGATGACCCCCTAGCTCGGCCGGTCGGTACAGTAGGTAGGTAGGTTGATTGCAGGCAAGCTTTTTTGGTGGTACAGTGCGTTGATTGATTGCAAGGGCCTGGCCCTGGGTATGGGATGGGTAGCTACACCACTGCTTCTTTCTTCAAAACGATGACTGAAAAGATCAAGAGCTAGGAAATGTTATTGCGCGCAGCGCAAAAATGTTTAAAATTTTGGTTCAAAAAATGGTAATTTCGTTCGAATTTAGGCATACCGGGCCGGGCCCGGCCCGCCGGCCCGTTTCCGATCTCTGCGCCCCACCATTCTATTGATATTTCCGACAATGCGGTAAATAAATATTTTGTTGAACAATTAGCACATTTCAAAAACAATTGGTTAGTCAATAACCTGCGCATCGCGATAGTCTCCTCCGCTCACACCTCAACGTTGGCCGTAAAACACTTGCCGGTGAGCAAAAACCCAAAGTTGATGTTGTGAACATAAGAATGTCATGCATGGTGTCGCCAACGAGCTTGTCTGATCTGAACCAACAAGGTCAAGCAATAACTTGTGCACATAAAATTTATGTTCATTCCGTGACAGGACAATTGGGTAAACCAACAACAATAACACTGTATGATAATAGTACTGATACTGTAAAATAATACCCACTATTTTGTGGATCAAAATCAAAATACTTTTTTTCCTGTACTGTTCGTATTCACAATAACAACGTAAAAACAAACTCACAGACCTTCGCAGCAATGGTACAAACAATCACAGCGATAAAGTGTCGAAAAAATCATTCCCTACATTTCATGTGGTTTCAGATCTCAAAGTCAATAATTTACACGGCTAATTCCGGCGGCACTTGTTTGTCCTTCGCCACTTGCACTACTGAAAATATTTTGCTTGGGTTCTTTAATATCAATTTTTTGACACGACTATAGCTCACCCACCAATTTTCTGATTCTTCGTCTTGTTCTCCATTTCGACAGCATGAATGGCGGCCCACGCGAAGAACATCACGGCCAAAAAGATGAGTCCCAGGTGCACCATCTGATAGCAGAACGGAGCCATTGCATCGTAAACGAACGGCCTGGGAAGAAAATGAAAAAGTTTTCAGATTTTCGGTTTCCATGTGAAACGGAACCCTTGGTCAGATTTGATGATCTGATAGGTGATACTATGCATTCGTATGTTTTTTCACATCGAGATTTCCCAGGATTCACTGATGTAAACTTATCATGATAGGCGTACATAAATACGTATACCGTAAAAACCTAAATACAGCCCCCCCCGGAATAGAGCCCCCCTAAGTAACATCCCCTATGCAGTAGTGTATTAAAGTGACTCTACAATTGAATGTTGACCGCGTTTGTTTGCAGCCATTTTTTCAGAAAATGAAGGCAAGGTATCAGAAACCCTGATTTAGGGAATGGATTTTCAACTCGTTGCTTTGTGATGTTTCACGGAGCCCACATATTTTCACAGGAGGAGAAAAAATGAAAAAAGTTTGAGGCAGGCTTGTGCAAGACACAAGGCAATCCAATCTAAGATACATTCAGCGTTTTATACACAGACGTTTCTCTGTTAAACGAGATATAAAGCATTGCACGAAACGCCAGGTGTGACAAATGATATGAAATCAAGCCTTTTTGAAGCACCCTTTTACTGCTGTATAATTTTAGGCATCTGTGGTGAATGAAATAAACTGTCAATTGCAAATAAAAATCGTCTAATTATCCTGTGTTCAGGATGTGCTTTTCGTTTTTCAAAACCCTACACAGCTCACACAATGTTTACCACAACATGCGCCAGGCAGCCATTTCACAGCGCACACACACAACAAAGCTTGCCAGCTGAAACATTGCTGTGTTGTCGCTGTGCTGGCTGTGTGTTGTCGTTGTGTGTGCGCTGTGGCATGGCTGCCTTGCGCATGTTGTGGTAAACATTGTGTGAGCTGTGTAGGGTTTTGAAAAACGACAAGCACATCCTGAACACAGGATAATTAGACGATTTTTATTTGCAATTGACAACTTGTTTCATTCGCCACAGATGCCTAAAATTATACAGCAGTAAAAGGGTGCTTCAAAAAGGCTTGATTTTTCGGAGTGTTTCGTTTATCATTTGTCACACCTGGCGTTTCGTGCAATGCTTTATATCTCGTTTAACAGAGAAACGTCTGTGTATAAAACGCTGAAAATATCTTAGATTGGATTACCTTGTGTCTTGCACAGGCCCGCCTCAAACTTTTTTCATTTTTTCTCCTCCTGTGAAAATATGTGGGCTCCGTGAAACATCACAAAGCAACGAGTTGAAAATCCATTCCCTAAATCTGGGTTTCTGATACCTTGCCTTCATTTTCCAAAAAAATGGCTGCGAACAAACGCGGTCAACATTCAATTGTAGAGGCACTTTAACGCTTGATAGAGGTGCACAGGTTCATTTATGCACGTTTGTTGTTCGTTCAGAGCACACAATTCGCCTCTTATTGACGAATAGACACGAATAAATGCGATTACAAGCGAAAAAACATCCTTTCAAACCCCTTTTAGGGGTTTTTGGGGGTATTTCTGAGAACAATTTTTTCAGGTTCGGGTCAGTGAATTAATAGAGGCCCCCCGGAATAGAGCCCCCCGTAATAGAGCCCCCCAAAATGGGGTCAGTGAGTTAATAGAGCCCCCCTTCTATTTAGGTTTTTACGGTATTCTGTACGCTGGTCGAGGTTAGTGGGACCAGGGCCACGGCAGAAGAGTCCCGAAACGAAAAAGTCGCGTGGGAATGTGGTGAGCATGCGGCAAAATCCAACGCGCAATCACGAAGTTTGAGCTATAGCGCTGCTGTATAATTTCAACCGAAAATTCACCAGAAATCGTGTGTTTTGTACGCCCCAACCAAGTGCTCGGACTTCGCATAAGTAATGGCCGCAATTCGCAAGTCACTGTGGAGACAGCCCAACCCGGCCAATATGACCGCACGCGGATGGATGGCCGACAGCGCAAGCATCACCGCGGCAAGCTCCAATGAAAAAGTGAAACATTTGGTTGCGGTCAGGTGTATTCGCACTGACGATGACCTGGTCCACTGCCTGGCCGTGAGCGCTTGCTCGAAACGGGCAACGAGAAACGCGTCGCACAATTTTGTGAAAAGAAAATAGTCAGATCTGCTTTTGGACAAGCGAATTTTGCGAATTTTTTGGAACCTTCGAGAATCACTAGTGCCACACGTTTCGACCACCCTAAATCTGCTAGCCGCTGTTGCCGCCCTAGCCGTGCGGGAATAAGCTTTACTCTTGTCGAAATTAGTTATTTCGAACAGGTGCGTTGTTAATCACAGCAGATCCGAGTTGATCTTCAAGTCAATGTCAGCCGCGTGTGCATCTGCCGCATGTTCCAAAACCGTTTTGTGATGTTGGGCAGCAAACTAAGGTGCAGCTAACCGTCATGTTCGTCAAATCAAAGATTTCGCCATTTTCGGGACACTCTCCTTCGGTAATTGACTTCCAGACCGAGACCGACCCAAACAGACAACCGATCAGGCAGCAACAATGGAGCAACGCCAACAACAACGCGTACTCACGTATTTGTTTGAATGTGCACATCGGATGGGACATGATGGTGGTTGGTTCTGGCTTCGGCTAGACGACTTTTTTTCGGTATAACTTCAACTTACGATCGTACAAAATAACGAAAAGTCGATTGGCGGTTTGTTTCATGTGGCATGAATATTCGGTTTCTTGCGCGGATGAACGAATGTGGACCAGTGCGGTATACGGTATAGTATATACGTTGATACGGTATAGTCCGTCCACCAGCTCATGGCAGTTGTGTTGCTGCTGGCTGGTTTGTTCCCTTCCTCCACATTCTAATGAAAGAGAAATTGAGTTTTCGAAAAAAACCATCATTTTTGCTCCTAAATTTTGATTTTTATGTAATCCAAGTGTTTTATTCATTTTAATGGGCGGGTAGGGAAGTAGTGTACCTGGAATCTTGGGGGGGAATCCGGTTTGGGGGGAGGGGGAAGATTTTTCGGCGCGGGTAGGGGGTAGGGTGCAATACAAGTTTTTTGGGTGCATATTTTTGTATGCTATAAAATGCATATCGCGCACAGCGCGCGATTTTTTTGCACTTTTAAGGGTTTTCGGTCGAAATTCGGGTATTTTTGACCGAAAAATGGGCATTTTGAGGGCAAAAATCGGGGCGGGTAAGGCAGCGGGTAGGGGGGTGGGGTAGGGTACTGGAGCGGGGCGGGTAGGGGGTAGTGTGCCAGGCCGGGGCGGGTAGGGTTAGGGTACCATTGGGGGCCCCTCCCCCCCCCGCAGCCACACCACAGCACTGACTGCCTTTATGACTTGTCCTGTCTCATTTTTACCATACCTAGGGTCAGTGTAGTGGCAGGCAGATGGTTGCAAGGTACCCTGGGGGGTGGGATGGATCCAGATGGTTGCATTGCAAGGTACCCCCTACCCAGCCTCCAGAAGGTTGCAAGGTACCCCTGGGGTCCGAAAAAAGGGTGTTTTTTGCATGCTTTTTTCTGCAAAATTGGCCGAAAAAAATGGTACTTTTTTGCATTTTGGTCGAAAATTTGCCCAAAATAGCTATTATATGGAGGTTTGCGCGCGGAGCGCCCGATTTTTGGGGTTTTGAGGTCGAAAAACACCCATTTTTGCCTATAAAAACCATAAATTGTTGGTTGCAAGGTACCCTCCGGGGTGGTTGCAAGGTACTTACCCTTCCCCCCCCATCCCCCCCAAGGGGTGGTTGCAAGGTACCTACTCCTTAGGGGGGGGGGAATCCCCCCATCCCTCCCCAGCCACTACACTGCCTAGGGCTACAGCCTTCAGTGACTTACTGAAAAAACCGTTTTTTTTTCGACAAAAAAACGAAAAAAAAGGGGTACCTAAAAACCTTTTTCCCGGAGCCCAGTAATTTTCGAAAATAAATTACCCGGAAAAATTGCCGATAATTTTTTTTCAGACAAAATGTGTTTTTCGGTCTGAAAATGGCGAGAAATTTTCTTGAAGCTTCGAACCTATGTTATGAAATCGTTTTAAAAAGGCCTAAACAGCTGAAAGTGACCCTTTTTCGTGGCTGAAACATGCAGGCGGGGATTAATAAACCATAAGCAAAGCAAAACTTGCTAAAAAATGGGTGCTTTTGACTTCGGAGTTCCTTGACTACTGGTAATTTATTTAAAAAAACGTTTTTTTCGAAAATATAAGTTACCGTAATTTTAGTCACTATACGTAGGGCCACATACCGTACCGGCGAGAGGACCGCAAGGCACAGGATCAATAAAAAATATTTTACAATAAACAATAGTTAATTTGCCATTTCAATCTCATTGTCTTTAACACCTGTACCGATCATGGCGACCAATTCATTACGCTACTCGACGAGGTTCTTGTCGCCGTGTTCAAGGAACGTTCAGCACGTCGTAAGCAGGTAAGCTGACTGGGGATTCGGGAGTCTGTTCCAGAATCTTGTTTTTTTTCTGGACTGTCAAGGCTTTTCGAAAAACCATGTGGTCTGAATTTTTGCGACGATACCACCCTACAAATAATAGCTGCAGGAGCCTAACATCAGCTGAGTTCATGCGTCAACCGTCGAATGAGCCCATTCTTGACTATCGACCGAACAGCAAAGAACGACAGGAGTTGGACGCAGCGTTGAGCAAGTACACGACCAACGTGACACACGTGCCGCTGATGATTGGCGATGAACAAGTCGAGGGCACCGAGAAAAGGAATCAAGTCATGGTTGGTCTGGTCTAGTGTTTGGCTTTGGTCCGTGCAAGGTGCCAGGTACAAATTTTTACCTTGTCCATTGAGCGGGCCTCTTGTTTTAACCGGCTTAGGCTTAGGCACCATCCAGGAAGAGTTGTGATGAGGCAGACTGTTCTGGAACTAAATTTTAATCTATTCCAGAATAGTACGCCGACGGCAGAATATTCTATAAGTAACTAAACTTCGGTAGAGTGTTCTGTAAGAAAGTTGTGACCTATTACCAGGGTTTATTTTTTCAAATTCGGCTACTAGCAAAAAGCTACTAAACAGAAAATTTTAGTAGCTTTTCAAAACTTTTACTAGCTTGTTCCAAACACCACGTTTTTAGCTGTTTTAGCACTTTATTGCTGTCGATTTCCCAATTTACCGGCTTATATTAAAAGGGGGTTATGGTGCGTCGTTTTATTATCGTTTGCGGCCTTTCTGAGACCAATGAAGGTATAACCGAGTTGAGAACAGTGATCATCGCGCGCGTGAAAATTTTGGGATTTTGAATCATCCTTTTTATTAAATTGGTCAAGTTTGAAGTGTTTTGCATTGTGCTCGAGCTTCGTGGGTTGTTGCACGCCAGAAACTTCTGTCATACATACACATCCACACTAACAGGCATCCATTGCGAAACGCCGAAAGTGATTTTTGCTCCATTTTTTCACAGCTGACTTCAGTGATGTAGCTACCCAGGCGGGGCGGCAACCTACTGTACCACCAAAAATGTGGGGCGGCAACCTACCCACTGTACCGGCCGAGCTAGGGGGCGCTAATTTCGCGCGTAGCGCGCGATTTTTCGCCTATGTGGAGTGAAAAATACCGATTTTATACCATTTTGAGCCAAAAATAGCAACTTACTGCACCAGCCGCCGGGCGGCGACCTACCTACCGTACCAGGATGGAGCGTCAACCTACCTACCTACTGTACCTTGGGGGGACCCCCCACCCCCCTCTGCTACACCATTGGTTGACTTGACATTAACAAGCAGTAGTCGTGGAACATATTGGACAAAAACCTGATTGTACGCACGCACACAGACATAAAACAACAAAACTGTTATCCGAGAGCACACAACCAGACAGGGACTAACCACAAACGCGCCCAAGACCGCGTAAAAATTTTACTTTTTTTGCCGTTTGTTACCTTTGGAAATAACTTTCTGGGAATGCTGATCGGACTGTGTTAGTGGCTAGGCTCCTCCCCATTGATCCACTGAAATTCTGCTGGCCATCACCGGCCCATGTGTATCCCAATGGGTCACGAAACATGTTTATATCACCTTGGTCGTCTGCGGTCTGGTGCCCAGCCAACCCCATCAAACATCCACAACAGTACGTGCTTTATGTGCAACACTTGCAGTTCTTGAAGCCAAGGCCTCAACCAACTGATGGTGTGTAGTGTATGCTCATGCTCATTTGTGCCACAAACGGCACGGTACCATCGCGCGAAATTTTCCGTTATTTCCATTTAAGAATGCTTCTGAGAAGGTAAAATTTAGTAGCTTTTTTCTAAAATTTACTAGCTCTTTTTGGCCAGTGAAAAATTTAGTAGCAAAAAGCTACTAAATTCTAAAATTTAGTAGCTTCTGAAAAAATTTACTAGCTTAAAAGCTAGTAAATTTGGTTAAAAAAAACCATGCCTATTACAGAATAGTATGCCGACGGCAGAATATACTGGAATAGAGGTCTGGGGTTTGTGGGTCGCATTGTATCCAAGTGTCACTGAACCGATAACCCGCATTATATGCTTTAACGCACGGCAGAATATTCTGTAATAGATCCGGCGTAGTATTAAACAGTACGCCGCGAAATTTTTGAAAATTTGCTTCGGCAGAACGTTCTGTAAGAGCGCCCTCTAGCCTCTCACGCCTCGTAAAAATGAGCCCTTGGTTGCGATTCGATGTCCAACCCAGAATTGTGATCGGTTGACTATTTTTAGCAAAATATTCATTTTAATTCGTTCATTCATAGCTGGATTGGTTGGCAATTTTCGCCGTCGTCTCATTTCGAGCTCGAAACAGCGCATCAAGCAACAGCGCTGTTGCTAGAGTGTGGGGCACCCCCAAATGCACATTTTAACCGAAAAATTTAATATCCGGGAGATTAGTATGGTACAGATTAGTACTGTACTGAGGGTCAGTATTTCCCCCTCTCTGGGACGGTATCTTCCCCAAGTTTTTTTCCAAAATTTCACTCCAAAAGTACCCTTTTTAGGTCCAATAAAGGGCTAAAAATTGTGCCAAAATCAACTAAACATGCAAAAATTTGCGCGCTTCGCGGCATTTATGTACATTTTTACCCATAAAAATTGAATTCTCGCGGAACTGGAGCAGTATCTCCACCTAAAATTTCTTTCCAAAAAATCGGATTCCCCCACCGCCAAAAAGCCTGGGTACAGTACCCCGGGGTATCTCCTTTTTTGGCGTTAAGGTACAGTATCTCCCCCTCAGAAGTAGCCACAGCTGATTAGGGTTAGAGGGATGTCGGGTGACAAAAAATGTATGTGCGGGGTGAAAATCGGGGGGATACCTACTGTACCATGCGAAACATCGGGGGGATACCTACTGCACCAGGCAAGGGGATACCTACTGTGCTGGGGCTGGGGGGCTACCCTAGAAGCCCCCCCCCCGCCTCCAACACTGGGGTGCCCCCAGATGTCAGGTGTCGGGGTGTTTGGGTGGGACCCGCAGCCGACACCCAACACTATGGTTCAAAACATCAGTTTTGCTGAGAGACGAATTTTGAGTAAAAATTTTCTTCAAAATCGGTGGTGTCGGGTACTTCCAGGTATCGGGTGCCGGGTGCCGGGTGCCCCCCCCCCGACCGACCTCTATCCTTGTACAGTATCTCCCCTAAAAATTTCTCTCCCCCCTCCCAAATGAGTTCTCCCTCCCCAAAATCCTGGGTGCAGCAGAAGTGGCCACATTGCTGGTGGGGCACAATTATTTTTGTCACACCTTCAGCCATTCGATCACGCCAAAACACTGGCGACGTACAGCTGGGCGTCACGTGACCAGATGAAACGCGCAATCGACGTGGCAGTGACAGCAAGAAACGACTGGAATCAGCGAACCATGCAGTCGGTTTATAATATTAAATGCGACATTTTTACCAAAAACATGTTGTTATTTTTTCGTTCATTTCCAGAGAACGGGCAGATGTTCTATTGCGTGCGGCGGATTTGTGCGCGGGGAAATACCGCGCTGACCTGAACGCAAGCACCATGCTTGGTCAGGGGAAAACTGTGATTCAGGTGCATTGCTTGCTTGTTTGTGATACATATGTAATCATGTGGAAATGTTTCCAAAACTGTAAATCCCGTAATGCGATTGCTAATTCAGGCTGAAATCGATGCGGCTTGCGAACTGATCGACTTTCTGCGCTTCAACGCGCACGCGGCGCTGCAACTGCTTGAATGGGACCCGATCAGCACAAAAGAATCGACGAACAAAATGATCTATCGAGCGCTGGAGGTTTGCGTTGTTTTTTCTGATGGAATAATTATTTTTGTTCACTTCTTGATCTGATCAAAATTTCAGGGCTTCGTAGCCTCAGTGTCACCTTTCAATTTCACAGCAATTGGCGGAAATTTAGCGTCCTGTCCGGCTTTATTGGTTAGTCTCCTCTGATAATTTTTTAGTTCAAAACGTCTGATTTTTCTTCATATCCAGGGCAATGGCGTTGTTTGGAAACCATCGGACACCGCTGTGCTGAGCAATTATGTAATATACAATATTCTGCGTGAAGCTGGTTAGTGAATAGTGATCTGTTTTTCTGTCGATTCTGTTTTTTTTGTTGCCTTACAAAATCTAGATGTATGCAAATTTTACCTTGAAACATAAAAGTGAAATATAAGTGAAATATTACCGTGAAAGTGGCAAGCCATGGAGGACGGGAAATTAAATGTTGCTTCTCACAGGTCTTCCTGCCGGGGTGCTGAATTTTGTTCCCGCAGACGGGCCAGTATTTGGACAGACCGTGACCAGAGACCGACGTTTGGCTGCCGTCAATTTTACGGGAAGTGTACCAACGTTCAGGTGGTATTTTCTGGAAAATTTAATCAAAAATGGTGATTTTTTTCGTCTGATATTTATTTTTTTCCATTCAGATGGTTGTGGAAAGCCGTGGCTCAGAATTTGGACACCTATGACAGCTTCCCACGACTGGTCGGAGGTTGGTTATTTGCCACACCTTGTTTTTTTTTAAAATTTTCGAATAGATAACGTGTCATTGAAATACTTTTCAGAGTGCGGTGGCAAGAACTTTCACTTTGTGCACAAGAGCGCTGACCTGGACAGTGTCGCACCTGCGACTATTCGAGGATCCTTTGAATATCAAGGTACGTATTTGACATTTTGCCATATTTACGTATTTGGCATTTTGTCGAATTTTTCGCTCCATAAAATATCTGAGCGATTCTTATCTCAGGCCAAAAATGTTCGGCTTCGAGCCGCATGTTCGTCCCGAAAAGTGTCTGGCCCGAGCTGAAGGGCAAATTGACCAAACTGTGCTCGGAAATTACAATGGGCAGCGTTAGTTGGTTTGAAATTTACTTAGATCTTTATAGCGATTGCGCTAACCCCCACGTTTTAAATTTGCCTGGCCGGTTTTTATTGTACACTGACGAAGTTGATGAGCAGATCTGTCTTGTTTGAGTGTGTGCTGGATGGCATTTCCTGCATGTATTACATAGGAGAATCAGCGTTGTTCATTACTAGTCTAGTTCGGGAACAACCTTAAAGCCTGCCTTCGTTTGTAGCCTCTGGACGCGAAGAACTTCATGTCAGCTGTTATCGACGACAAGGCGTTCGCTCGTATCAAGTCCTACATTGAACACGCAAAATCTGCACCGCATTGCACCGTGGTCACTGGTGGAAAGTGAGTGGTGTATTCTTCGCACTTTTTCACATTCTGTTATGAGTAAAACCTGTTGTCGAACTACCACTGAGGTTTTTCGTCTTTTCGCCTAGTTTTTTTTGCAAATCGCCCGTTTTTCGCTTTCACAGTTTTTGTTGCAAACTCGGAAATGTTTTAACGTCGCAATGAATGTGTGTCTGAAAGTTTGGAAAACACTTGGACTTGGACTCGTCACCGGTTAAAAGGAACAAAACAATTCCCAGCCTAAAAACAGTCCATGATATTGATGTTCAATTAATAGCACAACAAACATTGTGGAAAGCTGTCACACTTTTCCAACGCCCGGTGTTAATTTTCAGATGTGACGATTCGAAGGGATATTTCGTCGAACCGACCATAATCGAAACAACCGACCAAAATGATAAACTGATGAAAGAGGTTCGTTATTACTCTGTTCGTTTTGTTTGTTTGCTTATACCGTCATCTGGGGTTCTCACTCTCAGACACTATTTTTGCTGCTTGTTATTTACGATCCCTCTTGTACTAAATAGGATATCAATTGAAAGAGGTGTTTAAAAAACAAGATATGTTTTCTTTTATATTATTCAGGAGATTTTCGGTCCCGTCCTGACCGTCTACCCATATGAGGACGCCGATTGTGACAAAATTCTTGGCGGATTGAAAAATGCGACCCCGTTTGGTCTGACTGGTGCTGTGTTCGCCCAAGACAAGGACTTCTTGTATAAAGCCAGAGATAAGCTCATTGATGCTGTTGGTAGGTGAAAATTTAATTCTCGTTTCTTTTGCAATAAATTGGAAAACTAATCACCAGAAATGAAACTGTAAAATTTAGGGAACCTTTACCTGAACGACAAATCTACGGGCTCGGTTGTGGGACAGCAGCCGTTCGGTGGGGCGCGATTGTCTGGTAATTTCTTCATTTTTGTGTGATTCTTTGTAGATTTGCAGACTTTCAAAACCATTTTTCCTTGTTTTTCAGGCACGAATGACAAAGCTGGCGCGCCGCACTATGTTCTCAAATGGACCTCGCCGCAGACAATCAAGGAAACGCATGTGCCGCTGTACACGTGGAAATACCCTCATATGGAATAGATTGATATTGAATATCAGAACGGGATTGAATTTGATGGTTGTTGAAGAGATAACAGTTTGGTACAATTTGAGATGCTTCTCAGGTACTTCATACACCGTATATACTCGTTTGTGATTCTTTGACTTCGCATGGTGTTGTTTCATTGTTTTGGGTGGATTCTTCTGGATATAGGGTTTGGGTAGCTTAGCACAATTTTGCCATTGTATCTCGTATTTTTATTTGTTCTTGCTTCTTTCCCCTGGTAGTCATTACATTTTGAACTCAGCTGATCTCCCACGCACGTTTGCAATCAATCAATGAGTTTGGGACTCGTTCTGATGCCAATCAGTATTATTAAAAAAAATTTAGTCTATACTTTTGTTTTGATCTCTTCCCGCGTCTGCTGTATTATGCGATGTGTTTGTGCTGTGCAGGTCTGTTCTTTATGGAATTTGTTGCCGTGTTTATATAGATCGCAAAGTGGACAAGATATATTTCTATCCGAATTGATATGTCATATTGTACAATTCTCGACTAAAATGAATTCTTCCAATTATTTTGTGGTGCATTTTAGTGCCAGCCATGTATCGATGTTTGATTGATATCATACCGGTGGAAATTGATCCGCAATATCAATTTTTAGTCCTTCCCTTGCATCAAATGACGGTTTCTCGTGATTTTTGTGGGATAAAAGTGGTAGCGGGTATGTCTACTGATGTTCTCTGGAGATTGTTTTATGATTTAAAAGATGGTTGAAATTACCATACATGTTGTTGCTTATCTGAAATTGGTTTGAGCTGCTACTTGGCGTTAATTTGTGGTTTTTACAGCTTTACACTCAGTTATGGACGCAAGAGATTGGGCAACCGTGTCTTTTGATGGTTAGTGGTTGTTACAAGCTGATAGGCGACAACGTAAATGGTTTGGTTTTTCGGAAGTTTATGAACTGGAACTTTGGTGCTGTTATTGGCGTAACAGGGGCCAGATTTCCGCTTTATTCTGTTTGCTTTGTTGACGAAGGGTGATATTTTCGAAACGGTGTAAAGGTCGGTGGAAAGCTCGGTCGACAGCTCCGTGTGATAGTCCTCGGTGTAAACTTGAAACATTCCACGTTCATAACAGGCAATGTTTCACGTTTACACACCGAGTTACGCCGACCGAACTTTACATCGACCTTTACGCCCAACTGACCTTTACACCGTTTCGAAAATTCCACCCGAAGTGCATAAACTGCAGATTGAAGCGCTCAGCACGCTGTTCAATTTTCATACCAGAGCATTTTTCTGCTTCTGGTTGTATTCATGGATTCGCATTTCGTTCAATACTTTTTTGTTCGTATTCCGGATTGTTCAGCGGTGGCGAGTGAACCAGCGTTTTTGAGACATCGAAACAAGAGCCAAAACCAATCTTAACGAATTTAATGGCAGTAAATTTGAAAAAAGTAAGCAACTTGTTTGGCAGAAGGCCGATCAACATTGAGAGAATGGCGTGAACAAACGGTGCGACGCTCGGAGGAGACCGTGGAATTGTGGGAACACGTGCTCAGCAGACGACCATCGGCGCTCGGTGATGAATTGTGGATGGTCTATGAACAGGTGATGTTTCATTTTCTCTTTTTTCTGGTTGTTTCGGTGACTTACTGTCTAAGTTTTTTGTCGAGAGAGCGGCTTGTGCCCAGATATTTGTTTTATAGGCAGAATGTAGGTTTTCTCGGCGCAAATTGCATCATGGCAGTTTTTTTTGAATGCAAGAGAAAGCCTGTTTAAAGTGACTCTACAATTGATCGTTGACCGCGTTTGTTTGCAGTCATTTTTTCAGAAAATGAAGACTGGGTATGAGAAACCCAGATTTAGGAAATAGATTTTCAAGTCGTTGCTTTGTGATGTTTCACGGAGCCCACACATTTTTACAGGAGGAGAAAAAATGAAAAAAGTTTGAGGCAGGCCTGTGCGAAACACAAGGTAATCCACTAGAAGATATTTTCAGCGTTTTATACTCAGACGTTTTTCTGCTAAACGAGATATAAAGCATTGTGCGAAACGCCATGTGTGTTAAATAATAAACGAAACACTCCAAAAAATCAAGCCTTTTTAAAGCACCCTTTTACTCTAGCATAATTTTAAGCATCTGTGGTGAATGAAATAAGTTGTCAATTAGAAATAAAAATCGTCTAATTATCTAGTACTTAGGATGTGCTTTTCGTTTTTCAAAACCCTACACAGCTCACACAATGTTTACCACAACATGCGCAAGGCACCCATTCCCACAGCGCACACACACAAAGCTGAAACATTATCCCCAGCCGGCTGTGTGTTGTTGTTGTGTGTGCGCTGTGCGTGGTCTGAATGGCTGCCTTGCGCATGTTGTGGTAAACATTGTGTGAGCTGTGTAGGGTTTTGAAAAACGAAAAGCACATCCTGAATACTTTATAATTAGATGATTTTTATTTCTAATTGACAACTTATTTCATTCACCACAGATGCTTAAAATTATGCAAGAGTAAAAGGGTGCTTTAAAAAGGCTTGATTTTTTGGAGTGTTTCGTTTATTATTCATCACACATGGCGCTTCGCGCAATGCTTTATATCTCGTTTAACAGAAAAACGTCTGAGTATAAAACGCTGAAAATATCTTCTATTGGATTACCTTGTGTTTCGCACAGGCCTGCCTCAAACTTTTTTCATTTTTTCTCCTCCTGTAAAAATGTGTGGGCTCCGTGAAACATCACAAAGCAACGACTTGAAAATCTATTTCCTAAATCTGGGTTTCTGATACCTAGTCTTCATTTTCTGAAAAAATGACTGCAAACAAACGCGGTCAACGATCAATTGTAGAGTCACTTTAAGTTACCTGTGCTGTACGGCAAGTGTAGGGGTTGGGTGTTCGGATGACGGCCCCCACACAGTGTTTGGGTGTTAGTGTAGTGCTATTTTCTGTGTTTGAGTGTTGGGGTATAGTGTTTGGATAATAGATATCTTAAAAGCATGACAACGCAGAGCCGATCGTTTTTTGCGAAAAGTTCACGATTTGTGCTCCAAAACCCACAATTTTTGTCCAAAGTGCACCAAATTATTTTGGCCCATAAAAACAAAAAATCGCGCGCTGCTCGCGAACGTGGTGTTTCTCATCTGATCAATTTTTTTCGCTTGTCAAACAACTATCTGGGTGGAGGTGTTTGGACCTTGGTATCGGAGTTTGTGTTTGGGTGTCGGCACCCAACCGAATCTCGCACCCTAGTTGCTTGACCGTCGGCGTGTTTTGAACCGAGAAGCGAACAATCCAAGTGGAACACAAAGCTGCGAGCGTGGAAGTTCTATAGTTGCTTGCTAAAGTCCTTCGAACAAAATTATGTGCAAAACTAGAAATTTCCCGTGTAGAGTCGGGCATATTCTCAGTTTTTATTCGCATATCATCGACCATTACAAACACGCGATACGTTTGGCATAACGTAATGCCAATTGTCTTATACAACAGCACAATCCACGCAACGTTTCGAAGTCCATTTATTCTCAGGTGTGCATCGCTGCATTCGATTGTGCACGACTTGACGTGGCGAATGAATGTGCGAACGCGCTCAAACGGAAGTTCCCCGGCAGCCAGAGAGTGATGAAGTTGCAAGCGATGCAGCTGGAGGCGATGGGACGGTTGTGACTTCTTAGATTTGGATGTTTTGCACTTTGTTCTTGTTTCTATTCCATTTCAAATGTGGAACAAAAAACTTGTAGGTTTGCGATCTTTCAAGAAACAAATTTTATCCCATTTTCGTAGGTTTGACGATGCGCTGAAGATTTATGATTCGCTCATACAGCGTGATGATACGAATACGGTCCGTGCAGGATTGTAGTTTTTCTTGTTTTAGGCCGCCGTCAGACAAACGCGAAAAGCGAAAAGTTCAGCACAACAGCAACTCGTTAACCACGGGCGTAAACCACAGTGATGGTCAAACAAAATGTTTCTGGCTCAAAAAGAGGCTGTTTGGCGCGCTGTGGATGGTGACGACGCTGAAAAACTTCGCTTTTCGCGCTTGTCTAAGGGCGGCCTTACCGCTAGATAGTTCAGTGAAGGCAAATTGGTTGGTAAACTATCCGGTTACTCAGCCCACATGGATTCACCGCAAGTTGTTGCAAATGTTTCGTAGTCGATTTTCCTAATTTTGTGCTAGTTTTCGTTTTTGCATGTACCGAATCGAGCACGAAATTGTGTGTGCTAAATAAATCCGCTGGCTTTACGCAAACAGTGAAACATTTTCTCTCTCTCCCACCGTCACCACTTCGTTGAGAGCTTGGGCTGGAATACGGCTTAGCTATCATTCTGAATTCACAGCAATAACAATGCCTTTTTCAACCACGTTCCAGTCCTATCGCAAACGTCGTGCGGCCGTGTTCAAAGCGCAGGGGCGAACGGCAGAAGCAATCTCAGAAATCAACGACTACTTGAAAACGTACATGAACGACAATGAGGCCTGGTTAGAACTGGCCGGACTGTATGTGAGGGAACAGGACTACTCGAGAGCCGCCTATGCCATGGAGGAATTATTGTTGGCACAGGTTGGTAATGGTAATCGGTGATGATGTGGTTGTCAGGCCACCTGGAGTGAGCGAATTTTGCAATTTGGGTGACGAAGGTGCGTTGCCAAAATGTTTTGCCCCGAAAATACCCTGAAAAACAGCTCGACCCAGCGATTGAATATCAGACGGTTTGGTGGGTATGGAATTTGGTAGCTTAAGCGAGCACCTAGCTGGTGGGGGGTAATATACCTCCGAATCCGGTTACAACTATGTATTGTCATGCGGTTGTCAGACTTGGCTGGCTTTCTATCATCAAAGTTTGCTGCTTGATTTCACTGCTTGTTATTTTTGATTTCCATACCTACACTTTGAAACATCACGAGACCACATTTTCCGCTAATCCGCAAAAAGTGATGCCGACGCGGGCTGGCGGTAAATCAGGTCCAGTGATGGCCAGGGGAGGCAGCAGAGAGTCATACTTTGGTGAAAAATTCGAACAAACTAAGCGCATTCCCTGCTATCCAAACTAAATGTGAGAATGTTACCTAAACTTTCACACACCAAAACCCGGTCGGGTCCTATGTGATCACCAAGTTTGATGTCGATCTATGATCAGTTTTTGAATCCACTTCCGCAGCCACCAGGTTATGTTTCATCAGCAAGACTACAAGTAGCGATAGATGAGGACAAACAATCGTTGGGGCAAGGCGATTTTTTGAACAGAAAAACCTCCAATAAACACAATAAGCGCTGCGTTATTGTTTTGCAGCCATACAACAGTTTGTATCTGCAACGGTACGCTGACATCCGATACACGATGGGCGGGATCGAAAGTGTAGAAGTGGCCAAACAATACTTTGTACAATCTGCCAAACTCAACACGTCAAATATTCGCGCGCTTTATGGCGTTTTTATGGTTGGTTGTCGATCTTTTGATGGGGGCTACCCCTGGTTTGGGGGTATGGAAAATCGGCCGGGGGAAATGGGTATGGGAATAGGAAATTTTTCAGTTTTGAAACAAGCATTCCTGAGAAATGACTTTTTGACCCCGAGAAGTACCAAAATTGACCATTTTTCGCCTAAAATGTCAAGAATCGCTTGGTACGGTGAGAAATCCCTGTTTTGAACCCTTAAAATCAATTTTAGCACCATTACAAGATTTTTGGGTTCATTTTTTCAGGAACCCCTCGGGTGTGGGACATTGTTGAATTTTTGGAGAAACCCCCTGGTATAAGAAATTTTTGGTTTTTGGAGTATGTGTGGGAAATTTCCCGAAAATTGGGCTGGTGTGTGAAAATTTCGATTTCTCAACGTCACAACTGGATGCGATCATTGCTGACTGACGATGGCCTGGTGCACGGAACGTCTGTGGGAACACCAAATTTGGCTGAAAAACAGATCATAAACCACATTGGTGTCCAAGTCATATTTCTACACTTGTGTTACAATGACGAAAACCCAGTGCACCTTTTTTTATAAACTCAGCACCAATGGATATTTCGGTTACTCTTAACTGTTTCATCCTGTTTCCCCCGGACGGGCGGCGCGTCAGGAAATCATCAGTGCGAGTGTACCGGATCAAACGCACTATTGTGAGACATCACACTATTGCAGAGTTGCCAATGGCTGTCACAAAAGACGACGGGTCAAAAGCGAAAGGAGCTGGTCGCGCTGGCACAATGGGCTACCGATAAATTGATCGAACGATATGCTGCTGAAGTGCGGATGGTTTTCAAATTTATCTTATATGTTCAAAAAGAGTTAAACACAGTGAATTTATTTCAGATTGATTCCAATCCAAATAATGAGACACAAGTCAAATGCATCAAAAGCATGATGAGTGCTTTGAAACACAGCGCGAAAGAGAAAGAACAATCGTAGCGATTGAACGGATCCATATTGTACTTGTGATTATTTTTTGTTGAAAAAATGTGAAACAAAAATTGTCTGTTTATTGCCTGGCTGTTTGTATGAATCCATTGTTATCTGTCTAACTATCCTCATTCACTTGCTCATGTGATTTGAGAATAAAAGGAACTGTATGCAAACGAAAATAGTTTTGAGGTTATTGGACCGAGATGAGTTGCGCCGAAAGCCAAAATGAAACTCAAAGTAATTCGCAAATTGATTGCAAAATTTTGGACAGTGGTTCACACACACACAGAGTTGACAACTGCAATCCTCCGTTAAAACTTTTTCTCTTTCTTTTGTTTTTTCTCGGGTTCAGAGATCGGAAACGGGCCGGGTAAAGTCGGCAAGAGGAGTTAAAAATCTTTGGAAAATCATCCACGCCTATAAAAGGCAGAAAACGGCGTTTTGAGGCCAGCCGCTTCAGATTACGTTTAAGCACAAGCCTAAGAAGCCTAGGCCTAAGCCTAAGCCTAAGCTGAAGGAAACAAACAAAAAAAATGATGGCTATGTTTTGACACCCCAACCCCGATTTTACTGTTATAAACACTATTTCTCATCATTTTGTGCATGTACAAATTAGTTTAGGCACTCCTTCGATACTCGGGACCCTATAGTTAAGCCTGTTGTAAGCTATCAAATTGCTGTAAAAAGTGTTCCTAGGGTTTTCAGAGGTGCTGAAAACGATAATGACATCCGTTTCAAGCCTACATTTAAGCCTAACACCTAAAAGCCTGAAAAGCCTAAAAATTGCTAACACACGCACACGACGGTTGCGGCACACACCGGTTATGGCATCAAAGAAACAATTTTTAGGCTTTTCAGCCTTTTAGGTGTTAGGCTTAAATATAGGCTTGAATGAAACGGATGTCATTATCGTTTTCAGCACCTCTGAAAACCCTAGGAACACTTTTTACAGCAATTTGATAGCTTACAACAGGCTTAACTATAGGGTCCCGAGTATCGAAGGAGTGCCTTAGTTTAAACCAAAAAAGCCAAAAAAAACAAAACATTTTCACAGCGCCGGCGGGACTCGAACCAGCGGTCCCAGAGGCACGAGTCCAACGCCTTTACCACTGAGCCATTCAGCCGACGCACACTGCCGTCTATCCACTGGTATTTATGTTTAGCGCTGCTCAGTGTAGTTCCTGGGGGGGCGGGGGGGGGGGGGCCCCACCCCCCTCGGGTACGTCTGTTCCCCCTCCGAGGTACGCCTGCCCCCACTGTTCCCCCTCCGGGTACGTCTGCTCCCCCAATTTTTTCCTAAAATGGGCAAATTTAGGCCTAAAATAGGCATTTTTAGGCCAAAAATAGGTAAACTTTAGGTGAAACCTCCAAAAAAACGCCAAAATACCCTTTTTATAGGGGATTTTTCGCAAAAGAAGGCAAAAATAGTCCAATTTTTCGACTTCAAAAAATGACTTTTTTCCGTCCCCCCCCAAATTGGGACTTCCCCCCCCCCCCCCCCCCCCCCCCAGGTAGGTACGTCTGTTCCCCCTCCGAAAATAGTGGAGGGTACGTCTGTTCCCCCTCCGGACCAGGAACTACACTGGCGCTGCTGCTGTCTAATACACACACGTGTATAAATTAATGCACACACACACAGCCAGCTGCGCGTAACGGTTAAACCTGATGATCAAGGGCACCTGGATGATTTTCCAAAGATTTTTATCTCCTAATAAAGTAGTCGGCCCGGCCCGGTCGGCGAAAAGTCCGGCCCGGCCCGGCCCGGTGGAGGGCTGCAGGTCGGCCCGGCCCGGCCCGTTTTGGCTTGAGGTCGGCCCGGCCCGGTCAGCCAATTTTCAAGGGCCGAAAACTGAAAATTTTTCCAAGAAGCCGAAAAAAATTCGAAAATTTTCTGCAGAATACTTGTTTTCGCTGGTTCAGCTGGGGGGAAGGGGTAGGTACCTAGGTAGATTGACGCGCCATCGATGCAGTGTACGTAAGTCGCCGCCCCGGCTGGTACAGTTGTAGGAATAATTTTTTGGCTCAAAATGGTTTAAAATCGGTATTTTTCACTCCGTACAGGCGAAAAATCGCACGTGACGCGCGAAATTAGCGCTTAAGAGTTCATTCTCATTAATATGTACACATAAAAATTTTGTTCCCGGATGACCCCCCTAGCTCGGCCGGTCAGTACAGTAGGTAGGTTGATTGCAGGCAGGCTTTTTTGGTGGTACAGTGTGGGTTGATTGCAAAGGCCTGGGTATAGGTAGCTAGCTACACCACTGCTTCTTTCTTCAAAACGATGCGATGACTGAAAAGATCAAGAACTGGTCAGTGGTATTGCGCGAAGCGCAAAAATTTTAAAAATCTTGGTTCAAAAAATGGTAATTTCGTTCGAATCTAGGCATACCGGGCCGGCCTGCTCGGCCCGGCCCGGTCCCCCCAAATCTCCGGCCCGGCCCGGTCGACCAAGTCCAAAATCGTGGCCCGGGCCGGGCCGGCCCGTTTCCGATCTCTGCTCGGGTTGATCGTCGATGTCAGAGGTCGCGGCCCGAGCCCCCAAATCTCCGGCCCGGCCCGAACACCCAAATCTCCGGCCCGGCCCGAACACCCAAATCTCCGGCCCGACCCGTACCCCCAAATCTCCGGCCCGGCCCGAACACCCAAATCTCCGGCCCGGCCCGGCCCGAATTTTTGGCTCAGATTTTAACCCAATTTTTGTCATAATTTTTGCGATTTTTGAATCTATTTTTTTGGTTGAAAATTCATTGTTTTCCATGAAAAAGTCGCCAGATAGACAATACCAGTGCTGTGGCTGGGGGGGGGGTCTCCCCGGGGCCCCAATGGTACCCTACCCGCCCCGGCCTGGTATGCTACCCCCTACCCGCCCCGCTCTGGTACCCTACCCCCCTACCCGCCCCGATTTTTACCCCCAAAATGCCCATTTTTCGGTCAAAAATGCCCAAATTTCGACCGAAAACCCTAAAAAGTGCAAAAAATCTCGCGCTGCGCGCGATATATGCACTTTTTAGTACATAAAAACAGGCACCCGAAAAAACTTGTGTTGTACCCTACCCGCCCCGAAAACCCCCCACCGCACCCCCCCCCCCACCCCCCCTCCCCCCCCCCCCCCAACCCCGGGACCACTCCCACCCCCCTACCCGCCCCGATTTTTTCCACCTATGTACCCTACCCGCCCCGCAAAAGTAGCCACAGCACTGGACAATACCAATGGTGTGGCTGGGGGGTGGGGGTCCCCCTAGGTACAGTAGATAGGTAAGGTAGATGACGCGCCATCCTGGCACAGTAGGTAGGTCGCCGCCCCGTGGCTGGTACAGTAGGTTGCTATTTTTGACTCAAAATGGTATAAAATCGATATTTTTCACTCCAAATAATCGAAAAATCGCGCGCTGCGCCCGAAATGAGGGTTTTAGAGCACATTTTCATCTAAATTTAGACATAAAAAATTTTGTTCCCCGCCCAAGCTCGGCCGGTACAGTAGGTAGGTTGATTGCAGGCCTTTCTGGTGGTACAGTAGGTTGATTGCACGCCTGGGTAGCCACACCACTGGACAATACTGATCACTTACTTGCCTAATCCGTCAGAAATTTTAGTATTTTTGACAAAAAACCCTACTTTTTCAGTAAAATAAGTCACTTCAGAAGCTTCGGGCCGGGGTGCCCGGCCCGGCCCAACCCTCCAAATCTCCGGCCCGGCCCGAGCCAAAAGCCCAAAATCGCGGCCCGGCCCGATTGCGACCTCTGGTCGATGTCGATAAAAATAGTTTTGGACAGAGATCAACACAACATCAAATTCTGCCAGTTGAACTGTAATATTAATGAAGTGAGCTTTTCAGAACATCTTCAATCATCTGGGTAATTGCTTCGTTCCATCCAACTTTGTCGACAAAATGGTGAATGTACCGAAAGCGAGACGGACCTTTTGCAAGGGAAAATGCCGTCGTCACACAAATCACAAAGTGACACAATACAAGAAGGGAAAGGATTCAGTCTACGCGCAAGGTGTGTCTATTTTCTTCATAAGCTTTCGTCATCGTGTCTCGGGCGCGGTCGACACCAGAAATTATTAGGATCGGGCCGGGTACCTTGCATGGGTGGGCAAGGCTTTTTACCTCTTTTTTGGCCAAAATTGTATCACAAAAACGGTGTTTTTTCGCCTTTTTGGGTGACCAAAATCATACCTCTCACGCTCCCGGTCGCAACCCCGCATCATACTTACCTCCCACTCATGGGCCTGCCACTACACTGAATACCACCCAATACCAATACCAGTGTTTGGTATTGGTATTTGGTCTAATCCTGGGGGAGGGGTCCCCCTCGGGTGCGTCTGCTCCCCCTCCACTGTACGCCTGCGCCTGCCCCACTGTTCCCCCTCCGGGTACGTCTGTTCCCCCAATTTTTGCCTAAAATAGGCAAATTTAGGCCTAAAATAAGCATTTTTAGCATAAAATGAGTGATTTTTAGGTCATTTGTTGTCAAAAAATCGCCAAAATACCCTTTTGTTGAGATTTTTTCCAAAAAGGGGCAAAAATGGGTCAAATTTTCGACCTCAAAAAATTACTTTTCTCCACATTTGGGTCCTCCCCCCTTCCCCCCAGGTGGGTACGTCTGTTCCCCCTCCAAAAAAGGGGGTACCGCCTGTTCCCCCTCCGGACCAGGAACTACAGTGGGTATTGGTATTGAAGCTGGCCTGGTATTGGTATTGGTATTGGGTTTGCCCAGGTATTGGGTCAAAACCAATACCCAATACTAATCCAAAAAAACCCAATACCAACAATACCAAACCCAATACCTGACTCAAAACCCAATGCCAAACCAATACCAAACCCAATACCAACCCAGTACCAGACCAAAAACTCAATACCAAACCAATACTAAGACCAATACCCAATACACCAATACCAACCCAATACCCAATACCAGGCACTTCAGTAGTATTGATCTGGGATTGGGTATTGTCATTGGGTCTCGCCCGGCAGTGTAGTGGCAGGCAGATGGTTGCAAGGTACCCTTGAGGGAATGGATCCAGATGGTTGCAAGGTACCCCCTATCCAGTTGCGGAAGGTTGCAAGGTACCCCTCGGGTCCGAAAAAAAGGTGTTTTTTGCATGCATTATACTGCAAAATTGGCCAAAAAGATTGGTACTTTTTGCATTTTGGCCCAAAATTTGCCTAAAATAGCTATTATATGGAGGTTTGCGCGCGGTGCGCGCGATTTTTGTGGTTTTGAGGTCGAAAAATACCCATTTTTGCCTATGAAAACCATAAATTGATGGTTGCAAGGTATCCTCCGGGATGGTTGCAAGGTACCTACCCTTCCCCCCACCCCCCAAGGGGTGGTTGAAGGTACCTACCCCTAAGGGGGGAATCCCCCCATCCCCCAGCCACTACACTGAGTAGCAATTGCTACTAGCCGATTTTGAAATAAAAAACGCTGAGTATAATGCATGCAAAGTATCAAGTATCAAAGTGCCCCAGTTCCACACAGTGTAAAATTAGTGTACCTGGACGGGCGGGGAAATTAGAGTATCTCCGTCCTTTATGGAAGATTAGTGCAGGGCACCCAGGCTTTATTTTTTCAAAATTTTTCAGGTGCAACTTGCACCTAACTCCTTGATTTTTAGGTGCAAGTATGAAATTTTAGGTGTAAGCTCAAGTTCTGCCAAAAAAACACAAATTCATGGTTATTCTTGGTGTTGTGTTTTTATGCAGTTTATTTGCTTAAAACGGCGTAATAAAGCAAACACACAGCAAAATAGGGGTATTCCGGACCACAAAGCTGGTTTTCAGGCTGAAACCTAGAAGCATAGTAAACGTATGCACAAGCCGCGCAGCGAAATTTTTGCAAGTTCTTACGCTGTTGGGTGAGAAACGGGCGAGCTAGAAAACGGGCGAATTGGATAATCACAACTGAGGGACTGATGCTCAAAAATCTAGGTGCAACTTGCACCTAACCTTCAAATTTTTAGGTGAAATTCTGAAATTTTAGGTGCACATTGCACCTAAAAAGTCAAAAAATCTATGACCGCACCCCATGTGGGAAGGGCGAAGACCCAACCAGTGTAGTGACAGGCCCATGTGTGGGAGGTAAATATGATGCGGGGTTGGAACCGGAAGCGTGAGAGGACAGTATCGTGTGAGTTGTGAAAGGTATGATTTTGGTCACTCAAAAAAGCAAAAAACACCATTTTTATGGTACAATTTTGGCCAAAAAGTGAGGTAAAAGTAGCGCTTTTTCCAAATTTTCGCCAAAAATCGCCCAAAAATACGTATTATGGGTGTTTGCGCGCAAGTGTATTGAAACGCGTTTTTTGGACAAATGTGGCTGTTTTCGCAAAGAAGTGCTTTGGGGAAAAATGGTACCTGAAAGAAGGAAAAAAATTTCCGTTATTTTCTTTCATCTTAAGAAATGAGGAAAAACCCACGCTGCTACCGGCTGCTTCTTTAAAATTTGTCCCGAATACGTCTGCCTGCACTCAGCAATAATTGCCGCGCGGAAAAACGGCTTTCACTGAAAAAGCGGGAAATGGGCCTTCCGGGGTTTGGAAAAAAACGAAAAAACCGGCCCCACCCCGGGACCAAGGTTTTCCCCAAAAATTCGCAATGAGGACAGTAAATTTTCAGTACCCGGACATATAACGGTAAACGTTGCCGTAGTTGCTTAGTTTCGGGCAGATCATAATATAATAGCCGTCACAAAAGACGTGCGTAGTGACAGTACTATACAACACAAGACATGTGCCCAAAATGTTTTGGGTTCCCCTGCTATGATGGTTATAAACGTTCGGTTATTTATCGGCTTCTCGTCGGTTTTTTCGTGTTTTTTTCGCAAAAAGTATAAAGAATCGATACTTTGGCAAATATACTAAGGGCTACTTCGCAATCTTGGCGAGGACACTCTTCAAGGGACAACCCTTGTTGTCTGTCGATGGGAATTCTCAAAATGTTCTCCGAGGTATTTCGTCTCGCACATGGCACATTTTCGCTTCCATTTCAGGCAAACGACGCTACGATCGAAAACAGAAGGGTTTCGGCGGTCAAACGAAGCCGATTTTCCGAAAGAAGGCCAAGACGACCAAAAAGATCGTGCTTCGACTGGAGTGCACCGACTGCAAGCATAAACAACAGGTTACGCAATTGAACACTTCTTGTTTTGTTAGTTTTATTCATGCCGTTGTGTTTTTTAATGTCGTTTTTATTGATCATTATTGGCTGTTTTCTGACACGAGTTCACTGTTACGTGGTACCGTCGGCTATTTGTCAGTTCGGATTTCGATCAGCGTTGTAGGTCGGTGATCATATCAAATTAGTATGGCATGGCCTCTGGAACGAATTTTTCCGTGTTCGAAATTGTAAGAATGCCCGCAAATAAGCAAAACTGATCCGATCCGCTCACTTGATGCCTCCATTCCTGTTACAACATGACTTTCTGTTAAAACACTGCCTACAGCAACATCGATAAGCGTTAAAACGCCGCTGCTTAGGTTAGGATTAGGAACAACCTGTGTGTATAAATGGTATAAATGCACATCATCTTGCTAACATGCTGTGCTCATATTTCAGATTTAACTTCGTGCTGAAAAGTACCAAATTTCGTTTCAGCTGCACATCAAGCGCTGCAAGCACTTTGAGTTGGGCGGTCAGAAGAAGACACGTGGTCAAATGATCCAATTTTAGGTTATCTGTTATTGTTGAAAACGATACAAATAAATCGCGATCGGTGAACCAGAGAGAAGGTGTTTATTTGTGCGTTGCGTTACTTGTTAACTAAATAATGGTTATAAAAATGTTATAGCCGGCTTCGTTTGTTGTTGTTGTAGTTTCTTTCGTGGCCAACCATGGCAACCACCGAACTTTCTCACCAAAATGCGAAATCGTAACTGACGAAAAACCACTATATCAAAAACATAGGACGCAATCGCTTCAGCCGCATTTCAGTGACATACGTAAGTAAACTATCAACATTACTTATGACCAGTTACATCATGATGTGTTCATGACGTTTCCTAACAGCGTTTCCAGTACAACAAGCAACCTCGGTCATTTCTTCTGCTGCACCGTGCCTGACAACAGGAGGCAACTAACAATGTGCGCGGCTTGGCAGCTATTATTGTGTTTCTGTCGTTACTGTCGACGTTTGCTGTGGTTTTTACAAGATCTGACCAGTTCCTCATTGCAGGTCTATTTTCCCTCACGATGGTTCATCTTCGCTGGGTTCCCCGATTGGTGCGAGTAAGGCAACAATGTCAGCAAGATTTTCAGATACCGTGTGAGTCGAGATGGTGTTATGGTTCTTGAGACGTTTCCCAACCCCAAAGAGCACCCATTTATGATGAATTATGCACCACATGTGCGTGGTCGGTGATGCTATTTTTGCATCCTCTGTTCGTTTATTTTTATGCCCACTTTTTTGCTATTTCTGAAATAGGTCAGTAAATGACATTTGGAGTGGAAGCCGTAACGACATTTGCTCTTTGTGCTTATTTGAGAGATCGGATTTCTTTGTGAAAAAGCCAAGCTGGAAAGCACCACCAGTCGCGTAATTATGTGATGAGCCTTGTATTTTCAAATAGCTGGAACAACTACTGTAATGCATAGTGCGAGTGATACAACATCACTCTTTGATGTTCGCGTCGTGACATTTTGGCAATTTTTTAGTTCTGTTCCGATTCGTGAAACTCGAATAAGAGGCCAGGCCATTCGTCATTGTTAGTGATCGGCTTTTGCTCACTGCCAATAGTATTTGCGTTGCTCAATGTGTTTAGCTCGCAGTATGTTTGGCAGGTTCAATTCA